>WURT03088062.1:0-12813 GCA_009936505.3 Holothuria glaberrima | reverse complement strand
TGGCTAGGTGTCTCAAAAAGTATATTTCTCTGTCTCTTTTAGTGAAAATTATAAACTTAAAACTGTTTTTATTTGTTTTCTTTTTGTCCTTGATGCTCCTCTTTCTCATGTGACACTCAATCATTCAGATTCACCGCAAACAGATGCAGGTCCACAGAACGTCCATCAGGAATGTTCCACTTTGGCAGATGAAAGTGTCAGTCCAAGTCTCTGTAATTTGGAAGCTTTTCCCCTGAAAAAGACAGGAGATGCTGCAATAAGGCAAAGTATTGTTGACAGAGACATGGGAGAAGTGGAAAGTCAAGGTGCACAGGAATTGGAGAGTTTGTTTGATTCACATTCAATCCAGTCAGATAGAAACTCTATTGAAGAAGCCATGAGTAGGAAGGTTTGAAAGGCAGCCATGAATCAGGTGATTCATAATTGATGTGATCATTGGATATGCAGCTGAGAAACCACAGCAGTTGTTGGAAACTTACATGAAAGGTGGTTCATGTGAAAGAATACATGGTTCATGATAATATGCATATTCATGGCTGTATTTCATGCATAAACATTCATAGATCATGATTCAGGCATATTGATGAGTAACAGTAACATTCTGTTTTAATTGAAAATGAAACTTTCATTAGGAAATGCTCCATTCGAGACATTTGATGGGTACTGTGTTTCTGATTTGGAAAAATTATTACAGGGTATATCAAATCAAAGTTTTAGTTTTAAGTTTCTTCATGCATATTAGTGCTTATACTGTTATGACCTTGGACACAATGTGGGGTTCACAAAAAATTGTGTGTATGTCTTTCGGCTTTAGATGCTTCTTGGTCTGTGAAGAAAACAAGAAGCAAATGTTTATGAAGGTATAGAATGGTATTAGACACCATTTGATATCATAACAGTTTCTCAATCACCTTGTTTCCATCTCTATCAGAACAGAAAGCTATGCAGTCAAGATGTGTTTGCAATGTCTGCATATCAAAAATATCCTGCCCAATCATAAATATTTGGTATTGAAATGGCAGAAATTAACTTTTGTGGAGAAAATTTTACATATTGGAAAAAAATGATCCGTTTTTCAGGAATCAAAAAAGTTTTGTTTTGAAACATGTCTCATATCTTAGCAGTAATTTCTAGTTAGGTTGGTGTCAGGTTTTAACCGGTTCTGTCAGGTACCTGTTAAAACCTGACCCCAAGCACCTGTTACTCAATTGGAATTTTCTCCTGGAACATAGTCATGGCTGGTCAGGCTGGCTAAATATTGTCAAAATGCAATCAGGTTTAGTCTGTGTACATAAAATTTGTGGAAAGCTTGGGTTGCTGTTGCATATGCCACCTATGCTGTTTGGAATTAGTCATAAGTGCACGTGTTAATTTGTTGCATATCCATTAAAGCATCTGATTTTTATTTGGGCAAATCTAAGCAAAATAGATTTTCTGCTTTATAATAACACTGGACTCAAACTTGTGAAATTAAGTCAGCATTTGTGTATGGCTTTGGCTCTGGCTTTTTGGAAGTGATCACAAACAAACATCTCCCAACTCATAATATCTGCACAGTATAGCATCAGACAGCCAATTGGGTTGTGTGTTGCTGCATAATGGGCTTAGTTTCATCCAGCTGATGTGATTAGTTCAGAGCTTGTGATTGACGAATACCAGCTGGTGAAGGTGCTTTTTAAAGAATAATCTTGATGATGACATTGTCAACCAAAAATGTTTGGGCTATTAACAGACTTAACTGAGTGATTTATGTGTTGCTGTAGAAATATACTTTTAATATCTTTTTGCAGCTGGTGCAATTCATTCAGTGATAGTGGTTGAGGTATACCAACAGGTAGCTGCATTTTTCAAATGATTACAATGTCATAGAAATCAAGATATATAGTACTAACAGACTGAACCAGTTGGTTAATGTAAGTGTACTTAGCTTCATACAGGGAATAAAGCAGCCATTATGATTTCAGTGTCATCTAGTGACTGTATTTCTTTGCAAGTGGTAGTGAAGTATGTTGTCTTGATGAAAAATATTTGTAGCATAGTGGGATTAAACCAGTCAATTTTATTGTTGCTGTGTAAAAAAACTCTGCTTTTGTCAGGCTGTGTGGTCCAGTCTTTGTGATTGATGTACACAAGCAGATAACTGCATTTCTTCACCCAATGATGGTGATGATAACATTGTTTCAATCAAGAATATTTGTAATAGCATTAGGCTGAACTACTTTGCTCCTGTGTTGCTGTATATAAATGCACTTAGCTTCTCTCAGCTAGCGTGATTAACTTGGTACCAGGGGTGATTGCGTTAGTTTGCAAATGATTATGAAAACATATCAACCAAGAATACTTGTATCACACTGAACCAATCAGTCAATGTGTATCTGTATAATAAAATATGGCTTCATTCAGATGGTGTAATGAATTCAAGTGCTTGTGTTTGACATACCAGATGGTGACTGTCTTCATATGTGCACTTCTCTGTACATGTGTTACAAATAGACCCATTGACTGATCAGCACCTCTTTGAATTGAATTGTGTGTTCAATCAAAGATCACACATTGAATTCTTTCACTCTTAGAAATCCTCTTTTGATGAAAATTTTGAGTTTTTAGTGCAAGATGTGGTTATAGCATGCCCCATCCGTAGACAGTGCCATGTGTCATGGTTTCTCAGTAAAATAAAAAATTATCATTTAAATGGTATAACTTGTCTTAGGCAGAAAGCTCCAGAGTTTTCTTAATGTCTTTTTTTTTCATAATTGAATGGCACGGATACAAACACGTCTACATTATGGACAAACCAGCATTTTCCTTTACATTTTGTACAAAGTTACTATACTGTTTTAGCATCATAGAAGTGGTTTAGAAATCCATCTCCGAGTGCTTTAAGATCTTATTATCATTATGGGTATGTTAAAACTGTCTCAGAAGTCATCACTTGTAAAGTGTGACAAACATTCATATTCTGAAGGGATTTTCAGGTACTTCGTTACATGACAAAAACATAAAACATGGTTAGTTTATAGCAATTTTATGATTTTATTTTAAATTTCAGGGATGCGACAAAGTGCATAAGAGAGTTTGGCAGATAATGTATGAACTAAAGTTACTGTCGTGTCTTAAGAAAATGTATTTTAATGCTTAGAATTTTATGCAAATGAAAACTTCTAACTTGTGGGGTGGAAAGGGATGTATATTTTTCTCGGTGTAGTTTTAACATAGAACTAGTTCTAGTGGATTTAAGATGTATATGGTTTTTCAAGTAGCCTTTTCTTGGGTCATCATAATCATGGATTACTGCTTCAAAGCTATGGAGATTTCCTCTTCCATATGGCTTAGGAGTATGATGCACACCTGTGCCTTTTTTCTGGCCTTCCAGGTCATTTTCAACGATGGCATTACGACTTTGTCCTTGATCTCTTACAGATGAACTATGCATGGCATGTAAAGTGCCACAAAGTGAGCAGTAGTTTTACAGAAGTACTGTTCGGAAAAAAAAGTACTCATGTCATGTTGATGTTTGAGGCAGTTACATTTGAAATATTTAGGAGTACTAATAGAGGTATAAGTGAAATGCTCTTTTGAGATGGGGTGAAGAAGCTTGTTGTTTTCAAAGGACACAGTAATTTGTTTTCCTTTTTGTTCTTCGTTTTTGCGTTTGTGGATGATGTCATTTTTTGTGAATGTTTTAAGCTTCTCTGTCAATAAGATAATGCACTGTTAGGGGACAAAGAACCAGTTGTCAAGGAGTGCAATGAAATTTGGCCAGTACAATGAATCTTTACTTTCAGGATGTGACAAGCTGTCACCTAGTGTCAAGCCGTTTCATGTCAAGAAAATGGTTTTTGTAATACTTTTATTAAAATTATGAACTTGTGGCATTATATAAGAGATATTCTGGTGGAAAGGTTGTAAATATTTTTGTATCAACATACTCAGAAGTATCATTCCCCTTGTACAATTTATCTTTATTCTATCAAAATTTCCTGGGTTTCTGCAGAGAAATTTGAACTCTGTGTCTACATTTCACTTGTGTGTAAACCATTCCCTTGGTAAAACAAAGTGTTTCAGCTATTTATGTTTATTTTGTCCTTTGCTGATTACACGTACTTATTACTAAGAATGGCTTCAAGTTCTTGTAGTGTACATAGGGTGCTTTATTACCTAGAAGCTCTTACAGCATATGACAACCTGCCTCATATGTGGGATTGGTTGGGTATGGAAATCCTAAGCAGTCCAGCAATTGACAAAAACATTACATAATTTGGTTACATAGTCTGCCTCAGCAGACAGTGGTCAACCTGAGGTCTGCCAGGAGACTTCATCATTCCACTCAGCTATAAGCTGTCCAAGGTTTCCTTCAGACTTAAAATCAGTCTTAAAGGTAAATATTGTTTTTTTTTACAGAAAATTTTCATATTTTTTAAACCAATATTCATATATACAGAATGGTAGACAATTCAAAGTAAGGCAGTACAGGGGTTTTCTTTTGAAAGATAAGGCTCTCACAAGATGAAGTTCAGATCTTTGATGTACAAAAATAATTTGTTCACCCAAACTTTCAAAAATTCAAATGCTCAATATGAGTTACTCTTGTAGCACATAATATTTTAAGGAGATTAAGCTATTGCTCGAGTTTATTGGTAAGACTGAATGGTTAAATAATGACTAAAGGTATTTTCTTTGTATGTCATGTTGGTGCATTTTAAGCACAATATTTCCCATTAAGTTTGATTAGTCATGCAATCCTTCATTAAATTCAAACTTAAGAATGATTGTAACTTCTAATGAAATAGGGCACAGGTCACCCATGTGTGGTAATTACTTATCAAGCAAGTGGGTTGTGGTCCAGAAGCAAAGCAAAAAAAAAAAAAAAAAAAATTGCTGTATAGTTTTGCAGAGAGCTTTCACCCTATAAAATGTCTCTGTGCTAGTCAGTTGATCCTTTTACAGAGAAGTTAATATTAGCTGTAAATGCAAGTATTATGTTAAAGTCATTTGGCTAAAAGTGAATATAATATTCTAACTGGTGTTGTGTAAATGTTGTTAGTTTTAACTTTTTTTGTTTGAAATTTTATTGGAATCAAATTCCAGTGACATGAATCTTGTAAGGCTCATTCTTGCTTTTGACCTTTTGTTTGACCAACCCCCCCTCCCCAGTTTACAAGAAACCTCTTCATCTGACAATTTGATGCATAGGAAGAACAGTCACTTTTCAATGCAATACAATTGAGGATGAGGTGTATGGCCATAATGTCATAAACAGAATCAAGAATCAATTTTTATTTGGAATCACAATTCTGCTGTCATGAGTACTTGAGTATTAAATGGAAGTGGTCTCATTGTTTTACCGTGACACACTGGGATCTACTTTAACTGTTAGGGTTTGATCAGATGGAGTCCTTCACTGGGATAAGCTCAGCACAACAATCAGTCCTCTCAACAACAATCAAGGTGTGCATAAGTTGTTTAGAGGAGAATCTATGTTGTTAATCTATGCTATGTTCAATGCATTAATTGGCATGATTTATTGCTATATTTGTCACCTCAAGTATGACATTTTTAGGGGTAAGCAAAAGTCCCAGTTGGTGACTACTCTTTGATTGACATCAGAGTTACAGAATTCAAAAGAATCAGAGTAGCTCATAATACACAGCATGCACAGAGAGTGTTCTAATTACACATTAGGGACTTGTGTGGTCACCAGGATATGGCCTTAAGTAATAAACTAGGTTTGTGTCTGCACAAGGAGAAGCTAAAGACAGTTATGGGTGGGGCTAGAAGTAACCTAGTTGGGAGAATTGGAATTAGTGTCTGTGATGATGAGTATTTCAGGGATTAAAGTTTGACGAAGTGACTCTGCAGAGTCTTGTTTTATGCAACATAGTACATATCAAGTACAACCTTTTCAAGCAGGAGTTGTACCTGTCTTCCCATTTACAGGCAGTTTTCCATACCTTGGGTCCGTAGGTCCTGTAGCCATGTAAAGATTGTCAATCCTTACTTTAAATACTAGATAAACTTATTCATGGTATGAAGTATGAGGATTTTGTCTATATATTGTGTTCAATGAATATTTCAATGAAGCATGTAGTTTTTCTGGTATCCAGTCTTGGTTGGTCTTGAACTGGGGGGTGGAGGTATTGATGATCAGGTTAACTCTATGAATTTTATTGTTTGAATGGGGTATCTGAAATATTCTAGATGATAGTTTTTGTATTAATTTTCACTTTTATTTTAACCTGTAATACTGTTTGCTTTCTTGCAAATTTTTCATCAATTTGCATTTCCTTACTTGCATGATGTCAAACCATTTCACTAATTGTTGCCAAATTGGCTTGTTCTCTTTTATCGTACCAGGGACACTGAAAGCATACTCATATATTGTGATTTTATTAAATTTTTAATTTCAATTAAAATTCTATGTTTGTCATGGATAGTTGACAAAATTCAGCACAAACATAATTATAAATCCTTTGGCACAAATCCATTTAATTCCAAACTGCCTTGTTTTAAACTGAAATGTGCAATTATTTTAGGCGTGATTGTTGCAAAAAACCCGGTCTGTTTTTCAGACTGAAATGTTTAAATCAACTCTTAATGTTGGTAAGTTTTAGTAATCTGAATTGATACTTTTTTGTGTTACATGAAAAAGAAAAGAAATGGATATATTTCTTGAATGAAAAAAGAATGTAAAAGTCATCATGCTGTCATTGTCCCAAAAAATATAGTGTCATAAATGAATGCGTGATTGGTCATCATGCTTAAAGAGCATATTAGAAGGCTTTTAAATTATTACATGTTTCACTATTACTGCTGTGGGCAGACAATCAGACTAGTTGAGAAATAGTCTGCTGACTGCATTTTGGCCGTAAAAGCAAGCAAACAAAGTGAACTTAATTACCTGGTCAGCAAATGTTACCTCTTTGGAAGAATATGAACAATTTGGGATGAGGTAATTGGCTCTTTAAGCATCTACGGAAAATTGCATTGTTCCTAAAGGCAGTCTGTGAGGTATTTGCCAGTGAATTACCAAATTTATTCTTCAAATGAACTTGAAGAAATCAATTGTGATACTTATATCTTCAGCCTGACAGAAATTTTTTGTTTTACATGAAAAATTACATCAGTTTTCTACCCCAAAATCTGATGCTTTTGCACTGAGAATTCTCCATACCTTTAGGATAGACTCTACTTTTGAGTCCCATTTAAGAGAAAGTTTGGTCTGACAACTTCAATTAGTGTCTCATAACTGCATTTAGGTATTGAATGTGCATTTCAGTAGCATGCTTTATAATTCCATTTCTTCACATATCAAAAATAAATTTCAACTTGCTTCATTCTCCTAAAGGGAAAAGGCAGCCCCCCTAGTCTGAATAAGTGTACCTGGGTATCCTGTTTCGTGAATGGCTCTTGAGAATCATGTGACAATATTTTTCTTACTGAATTGTGAAAATTTCAAGGAGTGACTCCTTGGCTTACCTTGAATATGCAATATTTATATTCTGAAATATCATGAAAGATACTTGAAGGGAAATAAGAAGATATTTGTAAGATTTAGATGTTTCAAAATGAAGTTCGGGATGACAACATATGCCCTTTAAGTAACATGTTTACGTCATGTGACAATGGTTCAAATTATCATTGGAGATCTTGATAAGGTGGTGCATGGTTATATATATTATGTACTCACATTAACACTGTTCATATCAGATAGCTTGTGGCTTGAAAGTTTCCCCAAATTTCACTTTCTTACGAGTTGAGAATGGCCCAGTTTGATTTAAAATAAAGGTATCAACTATGAAAAGTTCTGAAATCGTGGCTCTAGCATATGAGAATTACCAAAATTGCCACTGACACCTGTATTTTTTGCAGATCAAACAAACATAGGTGCAGAATCACAGTTGCTTTTTGGTGTTCTGTATTTAAAAATAGTTTTTTAATTCTTATTGTGTATTGTATGAAGAGGTAACACAAATCATGTAGGGCGTTATTTCTAACAGGATGTATGGCATGTAGCCACAGGGGTTTGAGGTGTTGGAAGTCTCCCCTCCCCCCACCCACCCTCTCCATCTCCTCTGAACTCAAGTGCAAAAAAAAATCCAAAATCACCATTTGGGAAAAAAAACAATGGCATAGCCACAAAAATTTGTAGGGGAGGGGGATTGCCTCTGGGTGACTATGGGGTCACCCTACAGTTGTAGATCTTGGTTACATGTCTGGAGGATGTTCCTCCAGTATTTCAAAGTATATTTCTTTGTTGGACTGGTAGTGGCATTGTTAAATTTTGTAACTCATATTTTATTTCATATCAGTAGTATGTTACTATGTATTTTCAGTAAACTGAAATATTTTGAAAGATGAAGGTGTTATGACAAGGTTTTATCAGTGCAAAAAGACGAAGGAAAAAAAAAATATTCTTATTTCTTCTTTCTTTATCTTGATGGATAAAGTATCTGCGAGCAAACAAAATAGTTGGGCATTAACTTGTTATAGTCAAGTGGTAACTGTTGCTAATTATCTTGCATTTTTTTTATTTTCTTTTCTTTTTTTTTCTTTTGGAAACCATGTTTTGGCCACTTCAGTGTTTCACACAATTTCCGTACTAGAAGAAGTACTTAAGATGCGGACACTTTTGAGACACCATATTTGTCTACAACTTTTGCTGTTCTATATCACATCTTCAGATTTGTAACACAACAGAGCTTTGTTTCTCTTATTGAGCAGGTTCTACTTGGTTTGTACTGTCTCTAAGATTTTGCTATAATCATAGGCATAGGAGGTAGGGAGCTGAGAGAGGAGAGCTAAGCCCCCAGTCAAAAATCTGCCTCCACTTTTCAAGGACAAAAACCCCAGTATTTGTTCTCTCTGAAAGAATGTCAAAATTTTTTAGAAATTATCCTTGAAATTTGCACAAGATGTAGCACCAAATTGTGCTTCTAAAAACCCTCAAATATTGAAAAAAATTTGGCTAAGGGGAGGGGAACACCCCTCCCCTAATGAAACCAAAACCTTTAGCATCTCAAGCTGAGAACAGCTTCCCATGCCTATGGCTATAGTTTCTTAAAAGGACTTGAACTGAAATTCTTTATTGATATATTAAAGAGCAAGTTAATATGAACATTCTGGTAAAATTTGTATTCAATTTTTTTCTGGTTCTCAAGATACAGCAGATGCTTTTAAGTGAACTTGAAGCAAGCAAAAGTGACTTCTTAACCAGGTTGGGAAATGTATTCACGCAATGCATGATGGGATGGGTCAAAGGTTAATTAAATGTACCACTTATCTTTGCGGCAGTTTTCGATTATGCATACTTCTTTCGGACATACACATGCCATTGGTGTTACAAGCATGTGCACTGTTGTGCAGGTGTAATACATGTTTGCGGGACGGTCAAGTGAACAATGCACTTGCGCACTTATTGACAAAAAAGGTTGCAAAGGTACACTTGACCTTTCGACCCCACCGGAAGTTTTGAATTACCCAACTCGTTTATTAAGATTTACAAGTATGTGTAGATTTAGTTCTTCTTTCATTTATCAAAGCCCCCAAGTGTTTGCTCTTCCTCATTAACCCTTATCGTGCTGAATTTTTTAGGGGGCAGGCTTCTTCAGCTCCTCTCTCCAGATCCACAGCTTAGGAATTGAATAGACGTGTTGGGAAATGTATTCACGCAATGCATGATGGGATGGGTCAAAGGTTAATTAAATGTACCACTTATCTTTGCGGCAGTTTTCGATTATGCATACTTCTTTCGGACATACACATGCCATTGGTGTTACAAGCATGTGCACTGTTGTGCAGGTGTAATACATGTTTGCGGGACGGTCAAGTGAACAATGCACTTGCGCACTTATTGACAAAAAAGGTTGCAAAGGTACACTTGACCTTTCGACCCCACCGGAAGTTTTGAATTACCCAACTCGTTTATTAAGATTTACAAGTATGTGTAGATTTAGTTCTTCTTTCATTTATCAAAGCCCCCAAGTGTTTGCTCTTCCTCATTAACCCTTATCGTGCTGAATTTTTTAGGGGGCAGGCTTCATTTTTGAAGCATTTAAGCTCTGCAGGTGCATCTACAGAACTTCTCCTTACCAGAAATGACCTACTGTAGTTGAGCGCCACCATTCTGTAGAGTTGAGGCCAAAAACATGAATGGAAAGCATTTTTACGTTTTAGATATAGTGGATTATAAAATGTTTTATTTGTGATGCACTTAAGGTGACAATTGTCACCATTTGCATGTTAAGGGTTAAAGCAGATATAAATAAATGACCTGCTTAAAGCAGTGTTAAAAACTGTCAGAAGACCAATGCTACAAGGTTTCACTGTGGTCGGTTTCATATATTCCATGTACAAGTCTTTTTTCTTTCAAATCTTAATTTGCCTTTTGTAAGAAATGGAATGTCTTGGCATTGTTGTTATTTTTGCACAATGAAACTTATGCACTTGTAATTATTGTCAATTCATCAATTTATTTGCATGGGTTTTAATACATTTACTTTCTCCGAAAAGAGTGGAATTTGTTACAGTATTTATTCCTCGTATGAAAAGGGACAAAATGGAAGACTTGGAAAGAATTGACAAAACAACATTTGAATTTTCATCTTTCCCAATTTCATTCGATGTGGAAAATAGTTACAAAGCAATTTGGTCATGCTTAAAAAGGCTGGTGAGTTAAAGTTTTGCAACCAAAACAAGAAAACATAAAAGGACTATTACATGAATTAATTCTTAGAAGTTTATCTTTTTCAAAATTAGTACAAATTTAAATTTCCTAAAAAAATTCACATGACCAAGGATCAAGTACTGAATTGCTTAGTACATATCTTTTCACTGCATCCATCTCTCACATTTTACTATGTTCATTGTTTTTTCTTCCCAATGAAAATCCACCTTAACAAAAATAAAAACTGGTACTGAAAGAATACATTAACTTGCATGGCTAACTGATGATATTCAAAATTTAAAAACTTTAACAGAATAAATACTTTTATAAAAGTTTTATATAGTTTTTATAAAAAGTTTTTGTATCTTATTTTAAATAAAGGAAAGTATGAAACTAACATTTTATATTTATTTTGACAAACTTTTTGTCAAAACGTGCTCCATTAGTGTCGGTGTAAATCATTTGCATAACAAACATATCTTTCAGTGCTTAAGATGATATCTAATTTACAATCATAGCCAGCAATCCCCAAAACTCACTGGTTACACACATAATGGTATACATATGTACATGGGAGGTAAGGAGTCGTCAAACAGACCCAAAATTACCCGAGACATTAATAGAGCAACTCAGGTCTTCTGCAACTACCATAATTTTGCATTTGGATATGGGTGGAATTACCAGTCCTAATTGTGAATGAAATCAAAATCCCAACCTACATAATTCCTGGCAATGACATAAAAACTGCTGCAGGATGCACATCTACCAAAGCATCTAGACTATCAAAGGGTATTAAGACACAGGCAGGCCTATACATTACAGCTTTTGTGTGACTGTAGTGTCATCAACTTTATATTACTTAATAAACATCAAAGTATCTTATATGGCATGGACACACATTTGTATGATTGTGCATAACCTTCTCCCTATGAGGTCAAATTCAACTTATGAATATTCATTCAGGGAAGGGGTTGCTTTTCACACCATTTTATAACTTGATGCCATGGCAGGATCCCTATGAAGAACATCTTGTTTTTACAATGCATTTTCATGACGAGAATGTGTTTATTGCTTAAAACCTACAAAAATATAAAAGTTTTGAGTATAAGAACCCTTTTTCCATATTCATGCTTGAATGCAAAAAACAGCTGCACAGACATTAAAAGCCATTTGACATCTCTAAACCCATTACAAAGAGTATTAAAAGGAATACAGATAGAAGGTCTGGTGAGTTTGACTCCACAAATGGTAATTTAGAGTTAAGCATGTAGTTTTATCTATAATACAAATTTTAAATCTAAGAATTCCACATATAAAACATGCACATGACAACATGAGTATGTCTACATTTAATTTCACCACAAAAATATAGTTTTTCAGCCAAATAATAAATCCTTTAACACTAATCCATAGAAAAAAAGTTTTAACAAAGCACTGAATCATAGTACTTTTAAAGATGTGGAGGGAACATTCTTTTTACAATTTCTTTCACTTTTCCATATCCACTTTTTCTCTAGAGTAGCACCAATAGTTATCACTACCTTCCATTCAAACCCAATATGGGTACAGCTCTTATTGTCCTTCAGCCAGTTGGTACTTGAATAGTACCACAGTCTATCAGTCAGTTCTACAGTCTAGCCCATTGATTTTACAGCCCTACGGTCCTACAGTCCATTGGTCCATTCATGTTCATTTTCAAGCAAGTAGAAAGTGCAGTCCAATGGTCTTACAGTAAGTTGATATTTAAGTGCCTTGGTACCAAAGCCTATAGTACTTCCATGGTGCCACAGTCAATGGAGTTTATACTGTCAACTGCATGATTAAAATAATGGGTACTATGGGTACAAAGAAGTCCCCCCCCCCCTCCCAATCATATAACCTCATGGATGTTTCAACAAATGATGAGCTTCTCTTGTTATGCATGAAATTTTTTTCCAGTGTGGTGCTTTTACTAATTTTGTGTAACTCTGGGTCAGAAAACCAATCTTGGGCTTAGTAAGGACTTTGTTTAAGGGGCTTTTGCATCACCCCAGACATTAAAGGGGCTTATTGAGTTAGTTCACAAAATTCATAATTTTTTTCACAACTGTTGAGATTTACTCACATCTTGATGGTAAATGAGCAAACTAAGAGATTCTGCACATCTGACT
>WURT03088051.1:0-12813 GCA_009936505.3 Holothuria glaberrima | reverse complement strand
CCAATTTTTTGGCAAAATTTTGAAATTTTTGAACAATAACAACTTTTCAACTCAAATTTAAAAAAAAAATATGTAATGACACCCCCCTAAAATTATATCTATATCAAAGATCTTTTCAAGGGCTTTCTTTTGATACTAAAACGAAGTCTCTAGGAAAAGGGTTAAGGGGCACTCCTTCGGCCCACTTCGATATGGACCTGCTAGAGTTATATTTTCTTGATGGGTTAGTACAGTATTTAGAAGGTAGAGGGTAGTTTTTATCCAAGAAAGTTTAGTGCCTTGCAAGGGAAACAAAAAGAACAGGGAATTTGTTATGTAAAACAAGTCATAAAAATTGAAAATAAAGATTTTTCCAATACGAGGAGGGGGGGGGGCTGGGAGAAAATAGTAGCATGCACAGTTTATCCTGGTCATGTTGATTTACAACGTAAACAACAAACGCATATAATTTTTAGTTATTGAGATATTGAACTTCTAAGATTGCCATTAGAAGACTTGAAACAAGCCTTTAATGTTCTGAGTTACAACAGAATCTAGTTATTCATCAGCTTTATGAGAAGTTTTGTAATTTTCGAAAATCCAACTAAAGGTCTGCGGCGTTTTTTGTTTCAAAAATTTTAATTTTCAAAAAATAATTTAGAAAGGAACTTCACAGTGACGATGGTACTAATAGTGAAGATGACGACTATAACGACGACGACAACAACGATAACTATTATTTTTATCATCGCCGCCGTCGTCGTCTTCGTCGTCATCGTTCTTGTTGTTGTGGTTGTTGTTTTTGTTGTCATTGTCGTTTTCGTTGCCGTTGTCGTTGTCATTGTTATTACTTCTATTATTTTAATTATTAAACTTTAAAGACCACAAAAAACGTTTAAGCAGTCGCAGCTCTATGGCTCATAGCAAGAAAACTTTGTACCATATTTTTTGCAAGTCTGAAATCCGCTCTGGCAAATTACTAGCAATATCTTGAGACCAGAACTAGATACAACCACATTTCTTGTTAGTTTATGCTGATAATTTGTTGCTACATCCTTTAAGTTACTTAGACAGCAGCAGACATTAAAATGTCAACGTTCGTTCCCATTTTACCCTCGACTTGTTCACCACAAGTTTTATACAGCAGCAACTTAGAAAACTATCTGGAAGCTACTTAGGAACAATTATAGGCAACACCCATTAGCAATGCCAAAAGTTTTATTTCAAAGGCCGAAGATCACACGATTGTTCTGAAACCTCTTGATAAAGGCAGAGGTATACCAATACTGAATCGCACCGACTCGAAAGCCCAACCTGAAAGGCAAAGTCATGACTATCAGAAATTAGGGGCGACATAACATCCGATACTAAAATTATTGTTTGTTCGACTCTCCGAGATATGTTTCCAAACAAGTAACTTGAAGAGTAGACATTTAATCCTCTCAACCCAAATACTATTTAATCCGAACCTCGGTCATGTATGTCCTTCCAAAGGTACATGAAGCACCCCACCTGGCACAAAATTTGTCGGCCGGCAGATCATAAGCGACAATGGCTCCCCAACAGAAATAATATCTGTATTTGGGGGTAATTTCCTGCTTCCAATTGTCATCAGACACGCCACTCATATGAAAGACACACATCACATTATTAAAATCTTGAAAGCCATCCCCTACCAGAAAATGTCTTACTTGTTACCCTTGATGTAGTATCCATGTACACAAGCACTCCACAGGAGGAAGCGATGGAAGTCGCATCAAAAGCAGATGCGGAAACCCTGCATAGCTATTACCATGCGAAGAAAAGATTCGATGCTGAAAGGGAAGCCAAGACTGCCCGAAATATGCAATATTGTCATGCATCACTTGAAAAATCACATAATTCCAACGGATCTTAGTATAATTAAGTGGCTTTGCTATAGAGAGGACATCCTCCTCCTGTACAGTGGCACAATTGAGAAACTTTCAATCCTTGTGGCCCATATGGATGAGGCGAACAATTCTAGTTCATGGAAAATTCTAAGACGAAAGTTATTTATCTCGATTTTTAAATATTTTAAGGGGAACTTTTTCGAAAAAGTTGTCTCCTTGACCCTCAGGTCTATACCAAGCCCACGAAAACTTTTGAATATTTAGATGTAAATTTAGTGCCACCGTCCTTACATGAAATCACGAATGATAATTCTGGGTCTTTCCCAAAACAACGTTCAAGGTTCACCGACAAAGTGTAACGTCAGATAGTACACCGCCTATCCTTCTCTCACTTCAGTGAAGTCTCATCGTTTCGATGACCCAACAACAAGATTCAAGTTATCGAAGCTAAGCTTGTTTCTTACAATAATTAGAGCCTTTGAATTGTTGACATTGATTTTCAAATTACTTGTGGTGTATTAAAAGACACGGAGTAAATTTATAGTAGCCCTTCTTACTTTTGAAATAGAAAGTAGTATAGTTATTAGATTGTAGATGATTGCCTTTTGACGAATCGATATCGATACCAACTACGTTTTTACGTAACATTTCAAGGGTACAATCTCACCTTAAATTATAAATAAGAAAAGGCTCATATAACATTCTCAACGTACACCTTCTTTGAATAGGAAAAAATAATTAAATATAAAGAAAAAAGGTGTTATAGGCCTTCAAGGTCAATTCTTTTCATCAGAATATTTCCTTATATCGATCTATAATAAAAAACATAGTAAATTTCTCTTACCGAAGTGCAATGCACGAGGCTAAAGGGGAACCAAACTTTTCCTGCAATGAACCTTCCTTCCATAAGGTCAATTAGGTTTACGCCAATTATCGAAGACAATTAGGCAAAGGCTGTTTTTATCGACAAGCATTAGCTTGGGTTTCCATTTTGTAATCACAGTTTAGTAATCAGATGGTTAGTTAAAAGTGAGAATCGATTTATTCCTGATCTGTTACCTGAGACAAAATTTCTTGTGTAGTTTGTGAACAAATAGATGTTTCTTCAACAGAAGTCTAGTAAAAATAAGAATGAATCCAAATTCATTGGAACATTATTACACAAATTTCACGAAATAAGGCGCCGAGAAACGGGTTACTTTGCATAAGCTAAAATGACTGCCATTGTCAGCTTTAGTAATTCATATTTAAAACACGTTACTTTTATACCCATTGAATGCATTGTAGGTGGATGGACATATGCTACCGAAGACGAATATAACCTCATTAGAATGTGCTGTAACAAACTCATGACGATGCACGGCTTGTATGACGTTGTACCATGTCGCAGCGATCTAAATTGGCAAACCCCTGATACGAGAATGATATTATGGTTATTCCTGATAAGTTAATAACAGTAAACAGATATGAAAGGTTTGATACCAGAGGTCATGTAGATTTAAATATCACTTTGGCACACTTTTTACTTTTTGTCACTTATTTGACATCATGTAACGTCATCATGACTTGAGCAACGAATAAGGTGCCAACATTTGTATCTCAAAAAATGGTCCAAGAGTATAATGTTAAACCTGGCGATAGCTCAAAACAAGCTAAAATTTTCTGGCTAGTTCTAAAAATATGAGTGAAACAAGATGCTATAAGTCCATAATATCCCTTTGGAGCTTTCTCCAGAATTTTTAAGGTGGCGTCCAAAATATATGCCTTTCTTAAGTTTTATTATAAGTTTGCAACCAAACAAATTTGAAAAAGTGACCAAAGTGTCTAAAAATATGTTTTATGGCGCAGAGTCTCTTAAAATTATTATCCATGGACTTTAAAGTTCATACCTCTCCAAAGTAAAGATGGCTACCATTTTCAATTTTTATCGTAACTTTTCATCTGTTACATATTTTGTAATACGACCTATGTGTTACAATATATATATACATATATATATACGAAGAGTGTGATTTAATCATTTTTGAGATGTTTGAAACCTATAAATATCCTAAACCAAAGTGACTGACATATACAATGACCGTCATTTTCATTTCAGCCGAAACTGCCCGACCTCACAAGTGTTTCACACGATTTAATTCCCTAGATGCATATTTCGTGATACAAGGAGTTTTGTGGAATTTCTCGTTGTTTGTTTCTCCTTACAATCTGTCCATATTTTCATGTCCCCAAGTGCCTACAATTACTTTCCAGCAAAGCTGTTAACACGGGAATGACGTTCTCTATTGGCACCTTGGGCATTTTCTTTCTCCTCTTTGCCTTCGTTGCAGTAAGATGTGGTCTTGCTGTCAAGGCTCTCAAAGGTTTCCCAGTTGTTTCACAGTTTACCATTTTTAAATGATCTTCGGATAAGTATCCTGCGTTTAAGAACTTTGTGAGCTGCTAGGGTCTATTTTATTTATTTGTTTTTCTATAGGATAACCTCAAGTGGTAGTACTGCTAGGCCCTCCCAGAAAGCAACGAAGTGGTCTGATATTCCTGGGATCCAAAACGTACTCTTTATGAGGCCTTCTTTAGTCTGTATGTGGCCTTAAAATCTCCTCAAAAGGTTTCGTGAGAGACTGAGTATCCATGAGAGTTTCCATCACTTTCTGCCTTCTCTACATCATAGAACAGGTGGTTACCCTCTAATTGGTCACAGGCAAGGCTGATTAATGATACTCGTAGATTATCTAGAAACTTCGTCCAACTGAAACATGTCCTACTGGCTCTCTTATGGAAGTCCTCGGTTGCTTGCTCTGTTTTAAAACCAAGCTGTCATCTTGAAAGCTAGTTCATCTTCTAAAATTTGTCTGTAATATAAGTGTCTACCAAAAGCCCCTTTTCTCATTATGGAAAACATTCCGCTCTCCCATGCCCATGAAGAAGGCAGCTAATCCTGGGCCTATTTCAAAGTTGCTCAGCACGGTGTGACTCCACTACTATTGACCAGCTGGATGGCAGATCTAGTGTAGTATAATCCGGGGCGTTCCCAAAGCATTTTTCATAAGAGGTTGCGGTGCCGTATTTGCCGACTGAGGAGAAGAACATGTCGACTGGGAGTGTTGATAAGCGATGCGATTAGAGAGAACCGTTAGTCCATCCGGTAGCATTCCAGCAGAGTGGTGCCAGGATTTGCCGGATGGCGGGGGGGGGGGGGCGGCAGCGACCCAAAGCCCCGACAGCCCGATGCCGTCGAGGGCTTGGTGAGGGGAGATTTGAAGAAAATCTGTGTACTATACCATGCCAGTTGGGGGCATATATTGCAAAATAATTTGTATTTACTACAAGAAAATAGTTACGCGCTCACTTAATGTTTTCCGGGGATCTAAACAGCGGAATTGAAAAGGGTGTGAAGCGCGCGAAAAAAGTTTTGGGTAAGCCTACACTAAAATGAATCTGTACTTATTTAAAGCTTATATTGTTCAATTTTTCTGGCAGTTGGGCCCTATCGGTCACAATGTACATTGTACTTCCCTCTTCGAGTCACTATCCGTACTGCAAGACAGATTCAAGAAAACATCAACTAAATTAGCTTAGTTTAGCAAAATAAGATAAAATTCCCGTCATTTATATAAATCGATATATTGTACTTATTAAGTTACTTGGGAAGATGGAAAGGGTTTGTACTATATTTAGCTAAAAGTAACGGAATTGAGGAAAGTGGGCAAAGCGTACCCAAAATTTGGGGTTTTATCGCAGAAATGACCCTTTCGAATGCCAAAATAAGTGAACCGACCATGGGTGGCGACAAATTTTTCCCGACGGGGGTTGGGTCATGCCAACCGTCCCAAGTTCCGACTGCCTCAATGTCGAGGGGGTGGTGAGAAGTGGATATGAAGGAGCCTAACTATCCCATGACATTGCAGGGCATATTTTGCATAAAATCACTTAATACTTCAATAGGCGAGTTGCGCACTGGTAGTGTTGTTTGGGTCTGACTCGTGAAATTGCAAAGAGCGCGAAGCTAGGTAGGTCTGGCCCGAAGCTTAATAGGCTTACACAAAAGACGTATGTAATCATTAAGAACTAAAAGAAAAAATGAAAACTAAAGGGGTTGTGTACCGTATCGGAGACAACATGCATTGTGTCGAAACCACCTGGACTGCCCGATGAAGTAGCCAAACTTCGCTTCATGAGTCGCTTACTAACTGACCCGTACCGCGTGAGACACACTGGAGAACAGCAACCAGGCATTGCGATATGAGATGAAATTTACGACCTCTACATAAACCGTGTACCCTACCTACATGTTACTAGGAAAGGTTGACAGGACTAGGCTTATGATATCAGCTTTGTGGAATGGAATTATTGAAGAGATAGGGGGACTCTACAAGGCGCGTAGCGCGTCCGAAATTTGGGGATCTTATTACAGAATTTATCTTCTTTCTTTCACTTCATTTCCTCTTTTTCTCCCTCATGTTTCCTTCATTTTACCGATTGGTGCAGAATTTAGTCTCTGACTCCCTGACTCAATGGCAGGATACTACATTAACATGAACTATGAACTCCTTTAGTGTACAATGATACTGAAAAGCCCTTTCTCTCTCCCACTTCTCTTTCCCCCTTTTTCTCTTTTTTCACTTTCTTCTTCCCTCTAACTTCCACTCGTTTGCACTTTCCTCTTTCCTTCATTTTGCCGACTAGTACAGGGTTTTGCCGACTGCGTGGATGAATGGGGGGGGGGGGTCACAGCCCACACCCGCTTTAGGAACCTAGGAGCGGCCCTGAGTAAAATTTTTTGTATGCAAGATGGAGTCACCTCACGGGAATTTGTCTATTGTTGATATTGTGGTGCATCATGAGTCTGCTTCTGCGGCTTCCTAGTCCCCCATGAAAGCGCTCTAGGCCATTTATTCTGTAAACATGGTTAGCAGGTAGATTGCCATTATTGTCTACGGTTCTTTTTACCTCAGCCTTGGTTCTAGCTAATTCGACGATATCATGAAGAAAAACCGTAGGCATCTTTTCTTTTTTCTGCATCTGCTAGAGAGACTGTCCCTCTAAATCCCCTAGCTACAGACAAATCTTATTTTGAAGAAACGGCTACCTGGGCTTTGTCTGCCGGATTACTTCTACAGTGTCAGCCAGTTCTCATCCACTATCCCAACTCTCCTTCGTTTCACAAGCCTCTAACTCCCAAAATAACCAGTTTTTTCTGGCTAGGACTGTTCATTCGGTTCTCACAGAACTGTCGGGTTGCATTGAAAGGTAGCCATAATCATGCAGCTCTTCGCATGATCTAGTCTTCTTCACTCTTGACGAAGAAATAACATTTACCTTCTGAACGAATTGAGAATTCGGGAACTTTTTCGTTTTCAGACCTTTACTGTCCCAGAGCCACTTAACTTAGCACCTTTTAGTTACAACTGTTTACTGCGGAACAAGAATGACATTTTTGCAGCACACATACCTGTCTTATCCCGACAGAAATCTCGCTCAAATGGAAAATCATCGCTGCTTGTCCTTTGAGTATACATCGGAGGAAATGTCCAGGGAAGCACAAACAGTAGGTTAGAGATATAAATGTATTAAATACCGCACCAGCGAGCGCTCAAACTTAACATCAATACTTTTGTCACGTGAACAAGTAATGCCTATAGGAATGCCCGATTGCTGATTATGACAGCCATTGTTAATGCTAGACTGCTAATTTCCTGACACAAAAAGGCTATTTGCAACTCAGTCAATCGTTAAATTAACTTCGCTGTGTTATTGTAAAAACATGGTGAACCGTCAAATATGCTGAACGGGCCCCACCGACAACTCTCAGTCGGACGATTCCTCCAGACAATTCCCAATTTCCTATTCAAGGCACTTACCCCACAAAAAAACTTCTCCCTCCACAAAATTTGGAATTGGCCAGGTGAAAATTGTCAAGAGAGAGCTGCCGAGAATTTTTTACTCAGTACAATTCTACAGGAATCGTAGATACTCTGCATACTTTAATATAAATTTGCCATCTTGAGAGAATAAGGCCATAAGGGTACTTTAAATATTTGGTATATATGGTAAGTCTATTTATTGCTGGAGGTTAAAGGTCATCTGTGTCACCAGAGATGAAACTGCAAAAACTTGTAGACTGCTTGTGAATACGATATCGTATGAGGCTAACCCGGATGGATCTCAGAGTTAGCACTTGGATGTTCCACATTGAGTTCAAGAAACTTCTTGTTTTTCGACGAGGACAAAGGTGTGTCAAACTGTAAGGAATAGATTTAGGAAGGTAATCCTTGAGGGAAGTCATTTTTTGCATGAAGATGTTCTACGTCAAATTAATTTAAAGCTGATATTGTACTTACTCAAAGGCCATTAGAGGTCATCAAAGGTTAAATAACCTCGTTAAAATGATAGCACAAAAGGGAAACGTTGTGGTGACTCTCACTCCCCTTTAAGATGCGCCACCGTAAGTTACACTCCACAGTATTTGGTATAAGTCACAAGTCATGTGAGATACTACCTGGTTAAGCTTTTAAATTTTGTATCTCATGTACAAGTAGGACAAGGCAATGTCTTTTATTCTGCCGCGGTCCGCACCGCCCGTCCCACTCGGTAGAATGGCAGAAATTAACATACACTACATTTATTTTCTTTCAGCAAAGAGAATTATAATTTGAAGAGCTTGTTTCCAAAACGCAATATATCCATTTTTCATTATTTTGAGAAACATCATCTTTTCTAGTGTGCCCAGGTGAAAAACGGTCTTAGTCTGAATCTTGTTATAAATTGTATTGCATGTCTTTGAACACACAAGCGACTAGAAATCTTGTATCTTCGACCAATTTTTGTGTTTTTTTTTCAAGAAGAAAAACTACTAAAGTAGCAGCTGGCCAAAGCAATATTTTTAGGGCTATACCACCTGGAGTTAGGACCATGGTAACGTAATGGGAGTGAAGGACTAACTCCCTATTCCATCCCACCTCACCTCCACTTCCACACACGTTATTTAAGTCTCAACTTTTCTTTCAACGGTATTAAAATTTGTTGCTAACAGTAAACACTAACCTTTGTATATATGCTTAAATCAACGAGGTAGAAAAGGAGATTCAGCCACAGCACCATCTCTTAAAAGCGCCCCTAAGAGGACACCGCAAGTCGTCAACTTGAGCGTGCTGCTATTGTTCAGTAAGCATTCAGGTATACAATTCACGGTACTAGGCAAAGGCGAGTAAAATGAAGAAGTTTCTTCTCTCTTTTTGGGTTTTTTTTATTAGGTAACATTCTTTCTTTTCTTGAAGAAGCATTTTACTCTATTTTTTTTATCGAATTTATTCATTATTGAACGTTACCTTAGCACAAAATCATGAGAATGTTTGATTCAAGTCGCTTCACTATGGGCTCAGTTTAACTGGAAAATGTGCAGCCAAAGGCCGGCTGCTATTGGTCAACAGGATTAATCGCATTTTGTAAAAATAACACACATCGTTTATCCCATTTTGTACAAGAGGTACTCTTTTAGAAGCGTAGATCTATAGCGGATGGCGTGATTTGGTTTGACCTGATTAGGGTGAGTAACGATAACATGTAACAGGTTCGAATCTTCAAATTTTTTGAGTTTGGCGTTTATCGCGCTTTGGACCAAACTCTTCACTTGTTACGTTAGTTATCATTTACCCTATAAAACAAGGGTGGAGAACTTCCTGCTCGCGGGTCGAATACGGCCCGTGGGATTATTCCATCCGGTCCTCGAGGCAACTAAAATTTAATTTCAGAAACACATTATTGTAGGCACGTATTTTAAAGGCTATATCACATTTGAAAGAGTTCTTCAGTATCATATTTATATCCACTTTTGATACGTTTATAATGTTTAAAATCAACTTTTCGACCTTTGGGGTCTTGGAAGTTGTAGGCAGTGATCAGTTTGCTTTATTGGAAATAAGATTGTTTCATTGTTTCCTATTTCGTTGAATTTTGGATAGAGGTTTAGTTGGGCTATGCTAAAAAATGAAAACAAGGCAATGGACTTTTACAATTTTTTTTAGGTTCACCAAATTTTGACGTACCATTAGTAGAATATACAGTTGTTTAATTATATACGCTCTGAACCACTCGCAATCAAATGCCTCGCATACAGAAAGCTTTCCAACTAACCCCGAAAATAACAGGAGTGTACCTATTTCTGCAATAATCTTAGACCTCCTTACTCACTTTCTTAGCCTCAATCAATCAATTTTGGTCAATGTTGAAGACAATGTAGAAATTCTCCTTGATTAAGGCTCGTCTGATTTGAAATTTATTTGGAGAAAAAGCTACTTTCACTAAAATGTAGCAACCACTTTTTTCAGTCATCTCATTAGCAGGAATTCATCCCCTGTTTTTGAAAGATGATGGGAGCAATTTTAGTGCAATCTTGACTGCCATCTCCTTGACTTCCCCCTTTGTGGAGATCTTGTACCCGGGAGTTAAGTTTTTGCGTATTCATGAAGTCCGTTTGAGTTTCGTGGTTTTTGTCCATGTCAACGTTTTCATCGAGCAATCTCTTGCAATTTATGTTGCATCCTTTCAAAGAAAGCAAAATTCTGGTGTGTTATGTCAAGCCTTCTGTAAATTCCTTGCCCATGTTTGGTAATTTATTTAGACATTTATTTAGATTTTAGACATGGCATTACCTAGAGAAACTATGACCCTACCTCACGAGTCAGTATTTGTTAGATCGCTATATGAAGAACTACTGCAGCTTAGACTCTCTAAAAGGCAGGTGCTTGCTTTCTGCCTTCCACCAGCTTCTTTTTTATCTCATTTTATGGTACACTTGAGAAATATGGCGTAAGAGAGAATATTTTGAGCGAAAAATGTATAACAGATCTGGAAAATAGCCTATCTGTAGTCACCAACACTATGCCTCCAAGCAATTTTTACGCTCATATAGATTTTGGCATAAACACGCAATAAGACAAACAGCATGCAGAATTCCACCCAATGACACAAATATCAGTGCAACAACAATTTCTGATATTTTCTTTTTACGATGGAAATTTAAACCCTTGCAGAATGATGATATAGAGAAGGATTTTACTTAAGCAAACATCAGTGTGCCAGGGAATATGAAGGGTATAACCAATCGTTTTGGATACAATTTTTTTCACGATATAAACTATACAAGAGATACACATTGAGTAAATATGGAAATATAATCATTTGTCTCTCTTTGCCGTTTCTTTCAAAACAGTACGGCTAGTTGGAGGAGCGTCCTTTAACGAAGGTCGACTCGAAGTTTACCATGGCGGTCAGTGGGGAACAGTTTGTGACGATTCATGGGATGATAATGATGCTTCGGTAGTCTGTCGTCAACTTGGACTCGGTGATTCAGGCACTGCCGTCTGCTGTGCGGGCTTCGGAGAAGGCGTAGATCCAATATGGTTAGACGATATGAGTTGCACAGGATCAGAGAGTAATATTGCTAGTTGTGGAAACAGTGGATGGGGGAATGAAAATTGTGGACATAGTGAAGATGCAGGTGTAAGATGTGGGACAGGTATGAATAGTTCCAGAGGGGTCTCCTTCTCTGTTTAATTGTGATTTTGTTTATTCTCAGAAACCTTGTGTGGAAGATACTTGTTTAACCATGCACTAGCGTCGGGCTTGTAGAGTAAATAGAGTGAACATTTAAAAACTGCATATTTGTTTTCGCAAGTCCCCAAAATGTCCGTGAACACTTTCGTCATGTTAAAACTGAAATTTCCGCTGTGTAGTAAATTGTTTGTGAGAATTCCAACTTGGCGGAAGCATTTGAAAAAAGCTCTGGGCATTATCACCATAAAGTTGAGAACAATAATGCTTTTGTAACAATATGTTCTGAAAATTATCAATTCTTTACCATTTGTCATCATACTCTCCAGAAAAAGGCCATTTCATTAGTGTAAACATAAGTCTCAGTGGATGTCAAAATGGCACACAATATTTTTAAGACGTAATTTTTGCAAAGGAACTGTAAATAAACGTTAAGTAAGTATGCACGCATGATATTTCGCTTTTTGGCCGGTTCTTCAAAAGGGGTACGATTAGTTGGAGGAGCTTCGACAAATGAAGGTCGAGTCGAGGTCTACTATGAAGGTCAGTGGGGAACAGTTTGTGATGACTCTTGGGATGATAATGATGCGTCGGTAGTCTGTCGTCAACTTGGTCTTGGTGATGCAGGTACTGCCATTTGCTGTGCGAACTTTGGATCAGGCGTCGATCCAATCTGGTTGGATAATGTGGCTTGCACAGGATCAGAGAGTAATATTGGGAACTGTGGAAACAATGGATGGGGAAGCCACAACTGTGGACACGGAGAAGATGCAAGTGTAAGATGTGGGACAGGTATGACAGCCTCCACTTAAGATTTATCATGTAGGTTACTGTAATTTCGTCATTGGCATAATGCCTACATGTCTTATGCAGGAAACAGACGGTTTTGATCATTATGTGCCTGTGTATCTGTGTTGGGCTAGAACTCTTAGAAAAATGATCATTCGTAACAATGGAGATGCCTGCCTTTAGCGTGCCTTCCTCGACACCCAATCCGCCCTTAAACGAATAACATTTACAAACTTTTCAAAGAAACTTCAGCTGGACACAGATGGTGAGAGAAATATATTTTAAATAGAACGCACGCGGAAAGAAATGTCAGAAATCACAATTATAAAACTAAGAAAAGTATTGATTTTGTAAAATGTTTATTATGCAATAATTAATATTTTCAATAACAGAGTATAGGGAAAGATAACAATGATACACAAAGCCTAAAAAGAACTAGCTATTTCAAAAGGAGCTACAGACACATCCTCGGTTCGTGACTGAAATATGATCAGGTTGTTTCTTTGGTGTTTCTTTAACAAGATGTACGACTAGTTGGAGGAGTGTCGTCAAACGAAGGTAGAGTGGAGGTATATCATGACGGTCAGTGGGGAACAGTTTGTGATGACTCTTGGGATGATAA
>WURT03088040.1:0-12814 GCA_009936505.3 Holothuria glaberrima | reverse complement strand
TAGATTTTGGTCAAAATTTGATCGTACGTACCCCCATGGCTGACGTCACCGCCGTGCGTTAGTATATACTAACCCACCACCGTGCAATAGTACGAAATAACCCATGGCATGTGACCACCAATCCTCCAATCAGATGTAGAGAAATTAAAAATGTGTTATATAATATGAATTATTTCATGAGTTGAAAGATTGAACGTTCTATTCATTCAATCTTTCAACTCATGAAATTATTCATACTATCGCACTCATAAACATTCGTTATTTGTATACTATTGCACGGTCGTGTGTTAATCATCGTGGGTTAGTATACAAATAATGAATGTTTATGAGTGCGATAATATGAAAAATTTCATGAGTTGAAAGATTGAATGATCAACTCAGCGAGGCGAAGCCGAGTTGAATAGAACGTTCAGTCTTTCAACTCATGAAATTATTCACACTATCACACTCATAAACATTCATTATCTGTACACTAATATACATGAAAGGTTGAGGGAAACCAAAGAAGGTATTAAGCTTATGTATGGTCCCCTAAGAAGAAACACACAAAGATAAACAATAATGTTTATGTATAAATCATTAAAAGCACAAAGTACGAACCATTCGATACGAATGAAAGGAGAAAAAGAAATTGTTTGGAATTGCACGATAGGGACATAAACTAGAAGATTGTCGAATATTTGACCAAATTTGACTACAAATGAGCTGATCTAATTCATTGTAAACGGAATCTTTTCAATTTTGCACCAAAACTAGTCAAATATCCGACATCATGCCGAATCATGCCCCTTTTGATTAAACTGTTTTTAGACTATAGACATACGTAGATTGAAGTGACGAACATTCATTCATTTATAGAAAGGGCTATTTCACTGATGTAAATATCAACCACGTAGACAATTGTTTTTTTTTCTGGTAACGTACGGTTGCTTAAAATCCCGACCACGCATTTCATCGATTACTGGGTGATATTTATACAAAGTAAATTGCACTCTATATGGTGTGAGGTGAAATTTCGTGAAATTGGCGTCGTCGTCAGAAGTCACGATTTACTTACAAGTTATAATTACGAGGTGTTACCAGAGTTAACGGTAATTTAAAATGAAAGAGGAAAGCTAATAAAAAAGTAACAACTAAAGCACGGTTGGTCGTGTCTGCGTAGTGTCACGGTAGTTGATGATTAAATAGAACGTTGGCAATTTGTCTCCCCAAGGTAATGAAGACAATAATATACTGTATGGAGTCACGTTCATGGAGATTGCATAATTATCAAGCCTGAGGTTGATCTATGTAAAGTAATAATCTTCTTTAAAGGAAACAGGTTCTCATTCGTGTATACATGATTTGGTAGACGAGGTAATAGATCAAGCTTTCATTTAATTTATTCTTTTGTTCATAGGTAGTTCCGTCGATTGATCGCTTTCTATGTAACTTATTTCCCAGAAATGCATTGGTTCTATGGGAAAAGGGAGGTGTAACGTTGTTATCGCATACCACTTGGTCACATAAGCAAGTGTCATGGCTTTTGAAGGAGAGTGTTACACATCAGTTATAATTTACAATTTCAGCCTCATGTCCTTGGATACGTCCACAAAGGCTGTGGAACAAATTCGGCTTACACCTAGTTGTAGATCTGAATACGGTTCTAAACACTTTGACACGACCATGAAAGTCTGTCTATTTTAAATTTGTTCAAAAGTCTCTCTCTTAAATCTTCTGGTCAGTGTTCAGCCCCAGTTTCATGAAATCTTTAAACCAGCTTTTTTATCCTACCTACTCTTTCGTTTAAAAGATTAACTTGCAACCTAACTCACTATGATAACATTTGTCACTTGCAAAAGTTGAAAGTATGGAAAATTATGTAAAAAAAAACACTATTACTACCATGGGTGAGCACAGAAATTGTTTCGACAGGGAAGGGGGCCCAATAGGGTAAGCAGAGCCCATAATTTGTTGATGGTTAGAGTATCAAGAAAAAAATTCAAATGATGCTTCCTGTTTTACCGGAAATGGTTCTTTCAGTTTTTAAAGTTGCTTCTAAACAGTATTTCGGCATTAAATTACCACAGATATCAAGGATCGATGTTTTCAAATCATACATTTTAAAAATGTATGGCCATAGACCCCTTTTTCAAATAGCAATTACAAAGGATTATGTCATAGAGTCTTGTCATGCGTCTTTTTGTCGGTGGTATTTTACTGCGGCTAAAAACTGCTCACACCAAAACTATGTCACACATTCCTTTTTTAATGCTATTTCATGTTTCATGCGCACTGCTCGTCTTCAGAAAATGGTGTCACGTGAGATCGTCTCAGTGAGAGTCTGGTCTTCTATAGCTACGTCGAGTACGGGGTGCGCATGCGTATAAGAAAGGATAGATACCATCATGGGAGATCTGGAAACCATTTTCCGATTACACAATTACCTACCTGGAAGATTACTAAAGAGATAAAAAAATATCATCCATAGATCAATTTGTATTTTAACAGTTACCAACGAAAGTTCCCCTTGAAGCTAAAAGGGGATTGCCCTGTGGGTGGGAGAAAGGGCGTAAAGGTCGCACAGGGCTTATTGAAAATACATATGCCACACAAGTTGTCCTACAGGTAGAAAACAGAGAAAGCTGAAATAGGCCAACCCGAGAAATTGCATTTCTGAAAACATTTCAATGTTTTGCTTCATATTACATTGCTAAATCTATCATGTCACATATATCTTCAATTGTCACTTCTGTCTGAATGTTATATGTATGTATCGACAGCAAGGAAAGGCTACACTCGAGGCAGTGGCAGGGCAAGAGAATTCGGTCGGGGGCAAGAATGGCCTGTAGGGGCTCTTTGAAGTAGGTAGATACCCTATGCCTCAAATACGGTAAAAGCCTCAAACGGGAGCCGACTGGCTATTTGAGTTCATCGGGGGGGGGGGGGGCAACCGCCCTGGCTATATGGACGCTCGACCACTGACTCGGGGTAAAAGTGGCGGGATAATTTTTAGTCGTTGCCCCTTCGCTTACGGTTTTCCTGTCACTGAAGGGAATATGAGGATCCTTGCTAGGAAGGTTTGAAAATTAATCACCGATAGATGCGATTTCCTTGCACCTGGCTGTAAAGATAACTCACAAACTTTACAGTGCACCTTAAGAAGGGGTGATAGACCTACTCGACTTGTTGACTTTATTTTATTTTCTTTTTATGGGAACCAATTTTGAGAGTTCATCTAGAAGAAACCTTTTGGAATCTTGTGAAGCCCCTCTTTAAACATAATATCTCATTCCTTCAAAATGCACCCCCGTAGCTGCATTAGCTCTCGTTGCCCTCCCACAAGGGGTTGCGAATACGCCCCTGGAACCACTGTTTGCTCATACAAGAGTCCCCATTTTGTCATTATCGTCGAACTTACAGCGACTTAGACCCTACTACTCATATTGTGGTAATATTTCTGACCTCTATTACGAGTGATAGCTTACGACTTTTGGAGAGCACTCCTCAAGCCAAAAGCACAACTATATATCCTTTCATTTGGACACTTTCTCCAGTTCTCCGAGGGCTTTTGTCAACCTATAGTATTAATTTCTATATCCTGAGATTTTAATATAAGAAGAACATGCAACTTAGACCTATGAATTGTAATTTCTGGCAACCAGGGTGGTATCTTTGTACAAACTCAGAGGCTATGCTACACTCTATACAACAGAGGCGACCATGAGTGCCGATCCGTCTTTGAAAGTGTGTGTGTGTGTGTGTGGGGGGGGGGGGATACAGTTAGTGACACGTATCTCTAAGCGGAGAGCGTACAAAGAAAATTTTGGTCCAAAATACCCCCAAATCACCTGAAATGGCCCTTTCCTGGCTTTGCAACGTGATACTATGACAACTGTCGGAAGTATTTCCTAAAAAAGTAAACAGGCCTACATAGTAAAAAGTTCAGAAAAAGGTAGTGTTCTGATTTCCAAATCTGCCGGGTTGATTTCATGGGGAGGATATAGTGTACAGTATTCTCCTATCCAATTCCGTGGGAGGATAATCCCCTTAACCCCCACCCCCGGATCGTTGCCCACGGTGGCGACCCGTTTAGAGGATGTCGTCATGTTCCGTATTGGTAACTTACCGTTTAGGAATATTGTACATTTGCTCATTTATGAAAACAATCTTCCAAGGTTTTTAAAAACTTTCATTTTTAAACACATTACAAGATCTCAAACTAGACAAAAGTCGATGCAAGTTAAGGAGTTCAATATTAGGTAATATGGGCGACTTTTGATAAAAATGCTTACGGTACTACCAGCCATCTGATAGTGGTGCTTCACTCATGCATGTAGCATGTAGCATGTAGTGTCATCCGTATGAGTAAATGGCCTTTGTCAATTTCAAATTTCTCATTAAAAGCTCCCGCCCCAAGTCCTCCGGTAAGGGGAGGGGGATTTCCCTCGATGTGGGGGCGGGTTCACGAGGTAATTCTCTTTAGGTTTCCCTCACTATTGCCTGCGCTCCACTCGTTCATCAAAAACGGCACACGGACGGGGTGCATATACTTACTCTCTCACGTTTCAGGTTTTCATATCGTGTCCACCGTGAGATCAACAACCAACCGAAAAATATGCAACTCTGGCCTTAATGAATTAACAAATTATCGTGCGTCCTGTATAAAAGGTCTGAAAACACAGCTCATACTTTGTTACAGATATAATCACAACTTTGCAAGTACGAGGAGAAGCAATTAACATGAAAAGTCATTAAGTGTGAATTACTCAGAGGTGCAGTTAGGGTGGGTTAAGTTATCATTCAAGTGAGGAATTATGAAGGTGGTAGTTCGCATCTAATATACTGATCAGTGGTGTAAGCAGGGGGAATTGGGCCATGGCCCCCTCACGGATGCCATTTTTTAGACCCTAAAAATAAGTAATTTTGCAACAAAAATTTTACTTCAAAAGGTGGCATAAGCGGCACCAGATTGCATTTAAGGACACTTAATTTATCAAAAGTTTTCAGATGGAATGAGTTGTCTCCTCTGCATGGCCCCCTCAGTGATGCCAATTTTTTACTTTTCTTTTTTTAGTTCTTAAAAATACGCAAATTTTGTAACACAAATTTTACTTCAAAAGGTAGCATATGTGGCAACAGGTTGCATGTAAGGACACTTAATTTATCACAAATTTTCAAAGGGGAGGGGTTGTCTCCCCATTGCCCCCTCTCTGATACCAATTTTTTTAGTGCCTAAAAATACGCAAATATTTTTAACACAATTTTACTTCAAAAGGTAACATATGCGGCACCAGATTGCATGTAAGGACAACTAATTTTTTCAAAAAATTTTAAAGGGCAGCTGTACACCCCCTCTCCTTAGACCCCAGATCACAGATGCCCTTTTATTTTAGTTCCAAAAAATAAATACAAAAATTTTGTAACACAAATTTTACTTCAAGAGGTAACATATCTGGCACCAGATTGCATGTAAAGACTCCCAATTTTTCAAAAATTCCCCCCCCCCTTAGACTCCCACGTAGACCCCTCCCCCAGGCCGGCGATCCCTCAACATACTGCACCCCCTTGAAAGAAATCCTGTGCACGCCACTGATACTGACACAACCTTATGATGTAAGAAACTGTATAACTCAAAAGTTTCCCAAGAGACAAAAAGGTGTGATATATCTTTCAATGGCATTAGCAAATTTGACGAGATTCTACAGTGTCCAAGTTTGTCTAAGCCTAAATATTAAAAACCATTGTGGATGAAGTAATGGAAATTCTCCGAAAAAATTCGATTATACTGTTCTCCATTTGCAGAGATTGCGTTATCCAAGTATAGATTGGTTTCTGATGAGTGCCTTCAGACAGACGGAATACTCATCACGCATCAATGACGCACGTGACTATCTTCAAACAAGAATGCCAGCTTCGGCCTTCTCATACATAATAATTACTCCATAATAGATGAGTGTCCTCTCGCCGAATAGTGAAGCGACGATTGCACGAATTATACTTCAATGACTAACCTCCATTAAACCGAACGGATTTTTCAATGTACAGAATGTGCTACTTAAATATTCCATAAGTAATAATAAATCGCCACACAAGGAAATCCTTTACCTACGACATCGACCATGGCCCTCCGTTCTACCATAATCGCGCAGCGGAAGACTCTTCAAAATAATGAAGACAGCGGTTGCTATAGCAACAGTGTTTGGGAAATATCACACATAGGAAGAAAGCGTAATGATTATTTTCCGTGAGCTTGCGCGACTTGCTTAACGTATTTCACGACCACAAAGAAGGATGATATACGTAGTGGAGCTTTGGCAATCATCGGTAATATCACTCGCCCATCTTCCTTAACCATTTCCCAGAGCAAACGTGTATCCAGATCTTGTCGTAAATTGTACGTCGTATATACACAGCCGCTCATTTAAATCGAAATAAACCAGGCTCAGCTGCAGACGTTTGTACTTCTGCCAAAAGTTTCATCCACCTCTCTTAGTGGAGCTGCTCATCTTACTACGAATTATGGTGAAATGTGACTGATCTCTCTTGAACCTGTCTCAAGTGTTTGCGGAGCTAACTTGAAGTAAAGATCTTCTTTAGTTATTGCACGATAAAACAATGCGTCTTGTTCAAGTTGTAACATGGAACAAGGTTAACAACTCTTTCTTCTTATACTAGGTCTTTAGTTTTGAATGACTTTAAAGTTTGTCTCAACAGAAGAAAGAATATTTTGTCTGCATCAGTATCGTCATCAATTTATCAGAGAGGTATACGCTGCAAATTTAATGGAACGTTTACACACACCTGGATAATCATGGGATTCGTTGATGGTAGTTTAAAAGGGATTCAATAGAAATACTTCTCGAAATCAGGTAAGTTTGGTAGTAGAAATTTTTAAGCACTAATATACTATTACTCTGCATTTAATTCATACGCAAACCCTTAGCAATCAGATTTTACTCTGAATTTTGTCATCACACCTACCCTACATGAAATTTGTTTTTTTAATCACCTCTCCCTCTCCCCCACATGAAATTTGTTTGTCATCGCCCCTACCCCTACATGAAATTTGTTTGTCACCGCCCCTACCTCTACATAAAAATTTGTTGTCACCACCTTTACCCCTACCCCTACATAAAATTGTCAGACGGATGTTCCCTGCATTAGACCTTTCAAGTTGATATGTCATAATGAATTTCATATGTTTCACCTAATGGGAGTGACATTAAAGAAAACGTAACTCAAAGTTTGAAACATTTCTGGAGTAAAATTCTGAGTGTTTTTAAAAGTCGTTTTTGTTTTGTTAATGATTATTTCTCTCGACAGTTTGAAATATTAACGTAGAATACATATTACGGTGTCACTGCTTGTTATATTGTTAGATTATGTTAATTTTATAGTGCGCACACAATTTCGTAAACTGCATGTGGCTAAGATCCTGGACCGATCCATTGACCATATACAATAAAAACAACTAATAAAGTCACACTCTCGGTACAAAAAAGAGAAAGATATCCTTTTGCATTATGAAATTTATCATTTATGCAACGTAGTATAGTTAGCGTCTTGAGAAACAATGAAGAAACAGTGAGCAGGTGAGTTACCGTTTAATTATAAATCCTTTCGTTAATGTTCACTACCTTAGCTAGGTAAAAAAAATAATAAATTAGTCAAATACAATGTTAATTAAATATAATTATAAAACATGATTTTAACTATTTAGTAGATAATACCTTATATGATAGCTTGATTACAAACTGAGCCGTAAAACTAACTATATGATAGCTTACAAGCCTCGCAATGTGAGTACAATGGCATTGATATAAATATGGAACATTTCCGGTATTAAGTATGAGTACCAGTGCCCATCTTTTTCATTAGTAAGCCTATAGGCCTACAAGTGCAAAATATCAGATGACCAGTTACAAGACGTATCATCTCCGAATTTGAGCACTGGAAACTATTATTTGCATTTGCAGGAGTACAAAATATTGCATCAGCAGTATTGATATATATTCAAAATCTCTGAGTACGAGTACTAGAACAATTCCATTCGCACTAGTACGAGTACACTCGATAAAAGCAACAAAATATGAGTATATCACACTCATCCCGAGTACACTAGATAAAAGCAACAACATATGAATACATATTCATCCCGAGAACACTAGATCAAAGCCACAAAGTACTAGTATATACTCATTGGGAGTACACTAGATAAAGAAAAAAGTATGAGTACATCACACTCATCCCGAGTACACTGAATAAAAGAAACAGTATGAGTACATCACTCTCATCCCGAGTACACTAGATAAAAGCACCAAAGTATGAGTACACTAGATAAAAGCAACAAGGTATAAGTACATCGCACTCATCCCGAGTACACTAGATAAAAGTAACAACGTATGAATGCATATTCATCCCGAGTACACTAGATAAAAGCACCAAAGTATGAGCACACTAATCCCGAGTACACTTGACAAAAGCCACAAGGTATGAGTACATCGCACTCACCCCTAGTACACTAGATAAAAGCAACAACGAATGAATACATATTCATCCCGAGTACACTAGATAAAAGCACCAAAGTATGAGTACACTAATCCCGAGTACACTAATCCCGAGTACACTAATCCCGAGTACACTAGACAAAAGCAACAAGGTATGAGTACATCGCACTCGTCCCGAGTCTGCTGGTTACACATTGTCTCAATGATTTATTTTAGGGACTTGTGTTTAGACCTATATCCCTTTTATTTTGTATCATTTTTATTTTGCCTTCTCTTATTTTCAGTCATTGAAATTTCATCAAACAAACAACATAAAGTACCACAGATATAAAAGAATGATAGACTATGGTGTTACAAAAAATGAACTAATACTTGAATTGGCTGCCACAGTTTATACGTAACGAAAGCTTTGGTCTTTATCTTATCACAGCCTTACCGCATATTTAGTCACTCGTTACTTTATTTTCAAAACATCCACTATTTGAAAATTTCTAACGCATTTTTCTAAATCTTACTCCTCTCCTTAACGTACACACATATGGAATTCGACTTACATAAGTTTTTCACAAATATCTTACAATATTATTTCATAACGCACACGTCCACATCTTCTGCGCTTTGTTGTATTGATCTAAGTATCCTCTAAACGAGGAGATCTGGTGATTAAAAAGTAAAGGGAGCACAAAGGAAACTGGGTGAACCTGCAGGAGTAGGTATAGTGTGCAGTTATACTGTGTCGTTAGAATTCACAAAGAATATGTGTGTGTCCATGGTTTCTTTCATTTGTACAGAGTTAATGTTCACGCCCCTATGGACTTTAACCATTTGAACGGCTGCACAGTCTACTTTGGTCTATTTGTAAACAGGACAAATTATTTTGTAAATAGGTCACTTAATAATTAAGTTCAGTGTTTTCTTAGAACAGTAAAATTCTAGTGTCAAATAATTCAATCCATCCTATACGAGCTTTATACAATGCCACTTTATTAGTCACTTTTTCTAGAAATAATTGCGTCTATTCTTATTTCCATCAATATTTACAGTACCCTTCTGTCAGCAAAATCTGTTAAAAGGTTCAAATCCCATATAGCCTATATACCAAAAAAATGAAACTTGACAAAAGGCTCCATGAGATCACGTGCACGTCGAACAATTTACGTGCAAGTCTACTGAACAATCGATAAATTCTCCTTTTAAACACAAGAGGCCATGATACTGATAAAACGTCTTTGTGCATAAAGAAGGTTTGTACCATTGTACATTTAGTCTCACTGAAAGCCCTGTAAATATGCGAAATAAGATAAAAGTTTGTTTTACTGTAGCTTTCAACAAGTTACCATTCATCGGATAATTTTCTGGAGCAATTTGTGTAGCAGTATGATGAACTTGTAGCTACTATTCACAGTTGGCAAAGTAGGTTAAATTTCGAAAAATCCTGTCCTAATAGAAGTTCATCAGATGACCTTATGTTGAACCAGAGTTTCGTTTTACTCCTCTACCCCAGAAAGCATCATTTAATGCCAGACTGAGTGGTTTTAGCATTTAAACCTCCTGTCTAATGATTTACCACATTCAGCTTTACCAATAGTATTTTACATAAAAACAAATCAGTAAGTTCTTCGTCTCTATTGATACCAGCCCATTCGAATCTGGCATCGCAATCTATTTTGTGATTGGTGTGATATTATTGTTCCAGGTTTTATTGTCAGTATTTCAAATTTCTCTACGAACATATTTATACAGATGAGATGGTGTGGCGGTGTACACCCAGTCTCAGGGAATCATCAAGTGTATCCTGTCTAGTGTATCCTATCTAGTGCATCCTATTTAGTGCATCCTATTTAGTGCATCCTCTCTTGTGTATCCCTGTCTTGTGTATCAGAGGGTGACGGTGGCACAGAACGTTAGGTACACTTACACTATGGAGTTCAGTGAGGTGTGACGATGTTGGAGGGCATAAGCAGTCGCCCCAAACTTATTTTGAAACAACAGCTAAATCTCACAGATTTCCTCTTATTTCTCGATCAAGTATATTCTATGGTATTTCAGGAGTTAAATATTGCATATTCAAGGTAAACCAAGGTAAATGATGTCACATGATTCTCAAGAGCCATTCATGAAATAGGGCAGACTACTACACTAATCCAAATTGGGGTGACTGCATTTTTCCGTTAAGGTCCACTGAAACCTATACTTAAAGTGTACCTAACGTTCTGTGCCACCGTCGTTGTGATCATGTCTAGTGTATCCATTCGAGCGTATTATACACACACCAGGCAATAGGCTATGAGGTAGCCCTGTTTGACCTCTGAATACTGCCTCACTTTGTATCACTACAGCTTGTTGAAATTTTAAATAATTCCACCTAAGTTACATACTAAGTGCTCCACTGGCTGCTTTATCTTTCATTATTTTATGTTTCAAGACTGTGTTTTATTTTTTCATTTTGCATCAGGGAAAATTTAATATCACGTATTGTATATATGCTTGACGCATGGGACTTCACGAATTAATGTAAATATTATATATACCATTTCCCAACTAGCTCAAAATTTGCTGGCAAGCTTTAAAGATAGTCACCTCGCTAGAACTTAACTACACAAGGATGATGCAAGAAATGATTTGCATCACGATGGCCTGGGGACTAAACAAATATGGTTAGCGAGATAAATAGTTAGGAAGAGAATATTCCAATCACGATTTTATTCTCCTGCATACACGCAAGGATACGTGCATGGAGTGATTTATTTTTTGATTTATTTATGATAATACACAAGCCTATGCCTCTTACATCAGGTGTACTTAGCTTGTGTTATCAGGTAGGTCTAATACCACCTCACTCTTTTAATCTCGATAGCTGTGATAAGTAGTTTCTGTTCTGTGTAAAACCTTCCTTACCACCATGTGTTACCGGTGTTTGAGAAAACTTCAATTCTGAACACAGCCAATATTTATCATTTATTCTTACGGAGAGTTTTCTTTTTTGCATAATTTGCAAACCTACCGATCGATCACGGTCGTAACAATAAAGTGACTTCCTACTGTCTGTGTAGTGTAAGCTCGACATCAAAACAATGAATCGATTTCAACGAAGATCAGTTATTGCACCGAAATTGAAGAAACTAATCGATTAAAAGGGCTTGCCGCGTAGCATCTTGGTCTATTTTCCAACGAAATGAACGTGTAATTATTTTGTAATTGAAAGTAAGCGGAAGCTCATCTTATGCACCAGGGCCTTTTTTTAAAGATTTTTTTAGTGGGGGGGGGGGATTTGACGGAAGGGACCATCTAAGCGGCGGGCCACCATTGATTGGTGCATAGTTTACGAAGAAATTTTTCAGAAAAATGCCTGTCCATTAGCGGCCGCGGCATGCTCATGGGCCATGTAGTGTGTTTTGTGACCACAAGCATGGGAGAAGGGTCTAAGGGGAGGGGTTTCCCCTCCCCTTTGGAAATTTTGAAAAAAATTTGGTGTCCTTACATGCAATCTGGTGCCATATATGCTACCTTTTGGAGTTAAACTTGTATTAAAAAAATTGACGTATTTTTAGGAACTAAAAAAAAAAACGGCATCAACTTTGGAAATTTTTGAAAAATTGGGTTTCCTTGCATGCAATCTGGTGCCACATATGCTTATTTTCTTCACTGAATGAAGTAGTTTAGTACTTTCCCCTTTCCTGTCAGCATAAAATTGGACAATGCTTACACGTTTGAAATAAAAAATTCCCGAAAAAGGGACCATACGGGGGAGGGGGCAAATGAGCTGAGTGGGGGCTGTGTATGGTACTGGGGGCCTGCAATGCACGTGGCAGTGTCATCACGTTACACCAAACATGAAAAAGACGTATATATGTATATATATATATATAAAACAAATGAAACAAATGAAATGAGTAACAAACAAATAATGTTTTCTGGTGGAAATATTTACCCAGGGTCTTCTATTTGTCTAACTAACTAGCTGACTGAATGACTAACTATAATATATATATACATATATATATAGTGAGATATATATATATATATATATATATATATAGTGAGAATGGAGAAAATGGTGAAAGTCAATTACACGCTAAAAAAGATGGAAGAACACCACCAGCCTATATTCATTCTTTGGTGATGTCTCTGAATCTATTTTGGATTCTATTTGCTATCGTGAGAAATATTGTTGGTATACAGCTTTTTCACTCCACTTATATATATATATATATATATATATATATATATATATTTCGTTTCGTTTACTGTTTTTTCGCTTTACATATATACATACAAATAAAGAATATAACTTTTTACATAGGAATTAATGTATATACATAGGC
>WURT03088029.1:0-12814 GCA_009936505.3 Holothuria glaberrima | reverse complement strand
TTTGAACACTATGCGTTCAGAATTTGAACACTATGCGTTCAGAATTTGAACACTATGCGTTCAGAATTTGAACACTAGACTCGTCAGGCGTTCAAATACTGTAAATGTTCAAACAGGCGTCCGGCGTTCAAAACGGAGAAAAGTGTTCTGATTTTTAACACTAACTTTCAAAATATGCTTTTCGAACGCCAAGATGCATTCCATTGCGTGCCCAGGATTTCTTTTAAGGGGGCCATGCAGAATGTCGTGTGATCGCCGGCCTGGGGGAGGGGTCTAAGGAGAGGGGTGCCCCTTCTCCTTTGGAAAAGTTTTGGAATTTGAAAGGTGCCTAGATCGCAAATGGTGCAATATTTGAGTTTACTTCTCCCCTAATGAGGAACCAAAAAATCTTGGTGACAAATATTTTACTACATATAAATATTGCGCCGCGGACGTGATACGCAGAATCAGTCTACTTTCTGAACTTCGAGATGGAAGTAGGGGAGTGGGGCTCAGAGGTTAAAATAAAGGCTTGTGAATTAGGAAGTCCTGTCGCAATTAAAGCAGACAAATATGATATGCCGACTGCAAGGAACTGGCAAAATTATTCTGGTGAGGCTGATTCTGTCAAAATTTACACCCGCGTAGAATTTGCTTGTCAGATTTTTTGTGCGACATTGTCGCACAAACAGGGCTGGCTAAAACACTGGTCATATGACCCGAAATAGCCCGCCTATTCGGAAACCTTAAATTCCCTTTCTTTCCTCGAGTTGCCTATGGTCTAGGTCACTGGTCCAATTACACCGACAGTCGTTGATATGGCCGTCACATATATGGTGAATTTTCCGACGGGCCTTCAACTTGAATGAGCCAATTAGATGAAGAGCCGAAAATCGAAATAGCCGATAACAGACAGGCCGCGCGTTCCCGTCCGATCCTCTCTTTCTCTTTGTTTTTTCTTTCCATTCTCCGTCTCCCCTTTCACTCCCTTCCTTCCCCTTTCTTTTCCCTTCTTCCCTCTGCCCTTCTCCTCTCCCCTTTTTGCCGACAGGCCGAAAATTTGCCGACGGCGACCAAATTATTGGGGGGGGGGGGTGACACCCCCACACCCCGCTCGCTACGGCCCTGGTTACAGGAAGCGCTTTGCGCTCCCGCGGCTCATTCAGCGCCGTTTGGCAGTCCGCCCCGGTTAGCCCCCTCACTTTCCGACATCAAATCCGGCCCCGGTGATTAACCTGCGGAGGTGCTGACTTTGACCTCCATCGGCTCTACGGTGCTATTACCCTACCTATGTTTTTTAAACGATGAATTGAACGAAACAGTTCGTCCGCTCTGGGCGAGAATGTGAACATTTTACCTCTACAAAAATTTTAGGCCTTCTGCCAACTTAAATTTTTCGGGAAGAGGCGATGAAACGACAGTCTTTGAAGAAATGTTGAAGAACGAATTGACAACGTAAAAAAATACGTTTGTTAGTTACTATGCATACTCATTTTCAGGTTGACATTGCATTCCTTTGGAAAGTTATTAGCCTGAAAAACTGTAAAAATTGTCATTAGGCCTACTTTGGCAGTTTGGGCCCTTCTTAAGCTGGAACCCTGGGACCATCCTTTCTTGAGTTATGTTTTTGAGACTTTCGATCTAAAGATATGTCATGGTATCAAGGGCAGCTTTTTTCTCAAAAGTATAATTGGGACCCAATTTGGACCCCCCCCCCCCCTCTTTAGGTCTTTCTTGAGCAGCGAATGTCTAAGAATCAACTCTTCTCTTAAGTGACATATTTCGAACCAGGGGTTAAGTAGTCTTCCACGTACGAATGTCAGCTTTGTAATCCATAAGTGTAAATGAAGGTTACTTTTGGGGACATTAAGGGCATCACCTGTCCTTATGTTCCCGAATGCTGCAATTAAGAAATAGGTTTCATATGCCCACTGTGTCCTTGATGTGATGAACCAACCAAACATTTCGTTTCCAATTTTTTTTTTTTTTTTTTTTTTTTTTTTACGAAGCCCCCACTAGTCACTTGTACGTGTGCCCAATGTTCATTTTGTAACCGGTGTATTTTGACCAATAAATCAGACTTACAGCTTGATATTTCTAGATTTATTTGCCCCATTTTACGGGGTGGGACGTAGTGGACAGGGGAAAAAATTGTAGCTAAAGGAATCCGGCGAGGTGGTTTTACTTGCTTTTTGAAAGATTAGCGTCAGTTTAGATTTAGTAATAGGGCCTAAGCCTAATTAGAAATAATTTTAGTGGCGTATAAAGAATTTTGTGCAAGTTTCATTTGAACGGAGGGGAGGGGGTTGGGAAATGTTAGCTGATGATGATTATTTTTTTAAAATTCCAAATGGGGTGGTTCCATAAGACTTAAGACTGTATTATCGCATATTTAAGAGATGTGTTAAATTACATTCTCCCCTTCCCCAGGGATTCCTTTTGTCGCTCACACCCTCTGCTTTATGACATCGCAAAGTCGGACTCTAAATGGAGTACTATACAGTCACTCTATGAGGTAACGAGGCACGTAAAGTGGATACGTCTGTACACATATCTCATACATCGCACATGTTCTGTATGGCTGTTAAAATTGTCCAAAAAATGATACTGACAGAAAAATGTAGCCCATTTAGACTTTTTGAAAGAAGTACCAGTAATAGGTGTATTTCTTTGTGCATAAGCGTACAGGTCTGAAGTTATGTGTGGGGGTGGTTGTAACCGATCACTTTTGCCCAAAATTGTACTGCAAGTTTGACAGAAAATCAACAATATTTTGTGCCAAAATAAAAATAATTTGCATTTACTCAAGAATTAGAGAAGCTAGACATTGGACAAGTCAACCTGGTATTCTCCATTGTAAAATTACATCATACTAACATTGTTGAGACAGGCTTTTGTTAATATGGAGAATCTCAATAGCTAAAATTTCCAAAATGAGCTTCAATATGCACACACCTATGAACGTGTATACATTTGCCTGGGATGCACTGGGGAAGGGGGATTGTTGGATGCTGCAACCCCTAATCAGGCAATGCATTTTCTTTGGGAAAAACATGCTGCCAAATTTCAAGCGTAAGTACTCACCTCCAATTAAACTAGTTCCATGTTTATGCTTGTATAGTGGAACTTAACTCTTCCAAGTCCCTTTTAGGAGAAATGACCAATCACTCGGGCCGTGGGCATTTTGGGCTGCCTTAAACTGCTTTTATCATATTGTACATATTGGGCTGCTTCGCTGATTAGCCCCCTCACTTCAAAATTGGCTCTGTGGCCCCTGTCACTGTCACATTCTTTTCATTACTCAAAAAGGTTCTTCTATAGGAGTTTGCTCTGCAAGTATCTTAAAGGACACTGCAAAGAGAGATAAGTCTACCCTCACTCCAAAACGAAATCTACAAACAATTTCTCCCTACATGGCAGGAAACCATCCTTCTCCTCCCTGTAACTAAGCATCATTGCTTCAAATGAAACCCCCATTAGCCAACCTACCATAATGTTGGTTATATTTACTGTTGGTAGTCACAATACCTCAAAGGGGAGACAGAAGCAGGGACTGCAGAGCCAATTTTAGAGTAAGGGGGGGGGGGGCTAATCATTGAAGCAGCCCAATATCTTCAAGAAAATAAAAGCAGTTTAAAGGGAGAAGGCAGTCCCCCCAGGTTTATTTTCAAAAATTTGCTAAATCCTACAGATCTCCTCTTATTTCTCTCACAAGTATTTTATTAATGTTCCTGTGTAAAATAATTGAATATTGAGGGTAAACAAATGAGTTATTCTGCATAAATTTAGGAAATAAGTAACAAAAATATTGTCACATGATTGATAAGAGCCATTCCTGAACTAGTGTACCAGGGTACCAGGGTACACTACTTCAAATTGGGGGGACTGCATTTTCCCTTTAAGGCAGCCCACATAGCCTCCTGTCTCAGTGGTACCTGAGTAGATGTCCAGATGTAAATCCACTTAAAACTGACTCATAAAACACAAAATCACACAAAATATTTTTTCAAGATAACTTTTTATTATTTAGAAGCCTATTTTGGAATACAAAATTATTTCTGAATGCAAAATGCAACATAATTTTTTTACAAGAATTTCTACAATAGGATGAAAGTAACTGGTTCTCTTGAACTAAGGCATACATAACTTTCCATATAAAATAAATGGAAAATAATTACAATATTAAAAACAATCTCTTTGTTTTGGTCACCAAAACAATGTAAAAAAAAATTGCCAAGAATTTGACAAAAGGAGAGAATTTAAAAGAAATACTTACTAACCTAACCCTAGACAATTTTTTTACAAGCTTTCTAACAAATGAATAAGCTCCAAGTAGGTATTTTTTCACCTGACAACACTACCAGTGCGAGTCACCTTGCCTAAATTATACCATAAGTTACAACCATATCTTTTACTTAAATATGACTTAAAATAATAAAGGCATCAATCAATCAGTTTGATTTCCAGTGGTTACCAACAAAACTTAAGAGAGGCAAAATCTTTTCATAAAATAATGCTGTTGGTTGTAGGTGGGAATTGCAACATAACCCAACTGCATGTATTTCTAACTTGTCCTTTACTTTTTCTCCAGGTCTGCCTCATCCCCATCCCTCTAACTTATTCTCCTTGCCCTCACCACACTTTAAACACACACATCTAAGCTGTATTTTTTTATTTTTTCTTCCTACTCTATTTTTATATTTCAATTTCAACCATTCCCAAGGTTATCAGATACCTGGAAAATGGGGAACATCATCAAACGAGAAACTTATGAATACAAGAAAATGATCAAGTCTAATAATATGAATGTTGGTATATAATTTTTGTAAGTAATACTTTATCACCAAGGTTTCAAAGTACTACATAAATATTTATCCTAGTAACAGATAACCTGTCCCAGAGAGTCCCTCCAGATATTTCCTGCACCCAGTGACAACTTATCTCACAGGTATCCATTTAAACTTGGGGTAAAAATGAAACATCTTGCCCAAGGACACAGTGTAATGAATGAGGTGGGAGTCCAACAAGCAATCCTTAAATCACAAGTCTGATGACTTATACTATAGACAACAATGCTCTACAACATTTAAATAGTCAAGATGAGACTTACAAGATTGAATACAAAGGTATTTTCTAATTGTAAAATGAATACCAAAGACTGAAAATTCAGAAAACTTTGAGGCTAGATTGTACAGAAGGACGGGTATTTTTCTTGAAATGAGACAGCAACATTTGAAGACATAACTAGGAATGAGCATTACTTATCATGGCTATGCTTGATGCACTCGGGTGTAACTACTGGCAAACTTCAGTGTAGAAGCATAGTCAGCTGGAGGGGGGGGGGGAGAAAATGAGGGGGTGGGAAGGAAGAAAAGAGCCAATGCATGTGCAGTTGTGTAAAAATTTAGTTTTACACTTCAGATGAAAGCAACTCAAAAATTGAAAACAAACTGCTTTGCAAGTCCAAACACTGAAATAATTTACTTGATGTTTTTTTTAAAATTAAAATACCAAATGATAAAGGATTCCTTGCACTGTAGCTGGTAGATGCTAGGTATTTAAGTAGTAAGAGGTAGCTACGTGTCTCAGATACACTACTCAATGTATGGCATATATACTTGAATATTCAGTTGTCACTTTTTCTTTATGATTTAAAAATGATTTCACCTTGGCACAACAAAATGACATTGATGGTGCAGCTTGTACTATTAAAAAGTGACATCGAAATTGAAAAATATTTGACTTAAAGATGTAGGGGCCATGTTCACACATGCGACAAGAAAATGTCTGTTAAAAAGCACCGTTTTGAGACAATGTATACAGGCCAACCAAGGGCTACTCATAAGACAGAGAAACTACTGATAGAAGACACAACAACACTATCTTGTAAAATATATTAACCTCCCAAAGATGTTATGAAGTATGTAACCTTAAACAGGACAACATAACCCCACAGAGGACAAAATACCCTACAGAAGAAAAGCTTATCCCATATGAGACACTATGCTGTAAAGAGTGAAATACTTTAAAGAAGGCAGCCCCACCGTATAACAGACAACAGTACCCTATAAAGATAACTTACTCTATAGATGACATTAACTGATACAGTTAGTTAGATGTGGTTAGATGAGGTTTTACGGCTCAGTTTGTAACCAACTGTTTTAAGTCGGGTCGGCCATATTAACTGATACAAGACAAAACTGCTTTGCACTACACAATATTACTCCACAGGACAATGTCACCGCAAACGACAATATTGCCCCCCATAGGACAATATCAACCCAAAGGACAATATTACCCCACACAGTTCCCACACCTTCAGAACTATTAGATATCACAACTTTCCATGACCAGATAATGAGAGGTCCATAACCATGTGAAATTTCTTGGACATAAATACTTTAGCCATTGCTTAATTACATCACTATTGTAATTTCTTATAAAAGTCCAAAACTTTCCAAGCCTAAAAGTTAAAGTAAAATTTCATGACATTTTCAGGTTATGGGAAGCCTGTTCTGCTGCAAGATCAGTCATCATATGGCAAAAACACCATGCTTAAAGGCCAAACCCTTCTTGACCAATTCTCTAAAATCTTTCTAATATGATCACATTTTATTTGTTCTTCACACTCCATTAAATATGTGAGTTTCTCAGTTGAATTCTGTAAACCATTTTATCTGAATACTTTCAATATACACCAATGAATACAACAACACAATGAAGACATTGGCCATAAGTTCATTTTAAAGACATTTATACATTTTGGTGTGAATACTAAATAAGAATTTCGTCTTTTCTCAATTTGCAGTTTAAAACAATTTTCATAAATAATTTTGAATACATATGACAAAGATGAGTCACCCTTGAATCCAAATTTTTAAATTAAGAACACTTTTGAGTTTAAAAGAATTTCTCTCACTGAATGTCAGAAAGACTGTCAATAAAGAACATTTCATATATTAATTTTTCCCTCAAAGTTTGAGGTTTCCACATCTAAGACACATTAAAAACTTCCTTCATCATTGATATTTAGCCAACTGATAGAACCTGTAGCCATGACAACTGACTAGATGTTACTCAACTCACACTGAACACTCATTTTCTACTTCTCTCAACTTGCAAACTTGATAAAGCAGTTCAAGGCTGCAACAACGATGTATTCACTGCCAACTGTTACAAATTACACTGATGGCAGAACCAAAGTTTCACTAACTAACATGGCTTTGTCAAAGATCAGTTTTTGACTACATTTTGAATGATGCTTTGCATTCTTCCATATTTTAACTTATTTCTTTCATGTCAACATTGTTGCTACTAACTTTGGGTTTGGATCACCAAGAATATTCATGAGTTCCAAGTTCATTCTTTTGGTGAACGGAAGGGATTCTATCATTAGGACATATCAACAACACCAGTTTCTCAATGAGATTTATCCTCTACAAGATAAATACAAGGAACTACCTCTGATAAAGTTTGTGCACTTCAGTCTCTGTGTATTTGATGCATTCTACAGCTACTGCCAGAGTTCCTGGCATAGGTTCAGTCTGACTGGGCAAAAGATCACCTCCTTCTGCTAACTAGTAAAATCAGTGTTACTCAAACCATTTTATTCCTGGTGATCACTTTTTGCTAAAGGAATAATTTTGAAGGCTATGTAACATTAGGTTTACATATACCCCAAGGGTCTTGGTAGACTACCATTATCATCTGATGGACCATGGGTTGTATAAATGGAGTTTAAGCAATAATACCTCAGAAAGTCCTATTTCACTGGTACCAAAAGATTTTTTAGACAAGACAGTTGTACCATGGGGCTACCTGTAATTGCTGCATGCTTGTACATACAAATCAATGATATTTCACATTTAGCACAAGAAAAAGTCACACTACTATTTTAGTACACAATATAATAGACTACACCCAGTACCATAGAACACACACACAAACCGTAGAACACCTCTGAAAAGAGCGTTTTCAAGGCTGGTTTGAAGAGAAGAATCTTCATACACATTCCTCACCAGACATCAGCAATGGATTTATATATTCAAAACCTTCAAATTCTGACTGATCAATCTGTTGCAAAGTATTACTGAAAAAAAGGAAGAAAAAATTAATCGCTAAAAACTGAGAAGATGGTATCAATTAAAGACAAAAATAATTATCATAATATAAAAAAAAATCCCCCCCCCCAAAAAATATAAAGGAAAGATAAACTTTTGGCTCAATGCAAGTTTGCATAAAGCAGGAAACAGACATGTTCAAGACTTCAAAAGTTTTTACTTACAGAAACTTTAACTCAACTCATTTCAATTCATTTTACAGGAAATTGTTTTAAAAATTCCTTACTGTATGTAAGTACTATGAAAATATATTGGACCTTCATTTTCTGAAATTTATTGTCTGACAACTAAATATCTACTACTCATGTTTAATGGGACTTTTTCTCTCATTTTAGGGTTAGAGACTTTTGACTTAGGGAAAGAACAACCCACACAGACCCCATGGACCCTGCCCTGCCCTCCCTCCCCCAACTCCTTCTACTTTCACATCCCATTGTTGGAATAATCTTCATTTGTTGGTTAACTCTTCTTACCTATCATCTACTGTGAGTTGCACTGGTTCATTTGTAAACTGAGGGTCAAAGTGCTCTAAATCTCTCTCCCCTGAGAGGGGAGGTTTGTACGGTGGCGATGTCTGACGTTGCTCCAACTGAGGAGAAAAGAAAGTTATAACAAGATGCTCAATTTCATTTATTCAAATATATATTTAATATAAAATGAGGAAACATTCATACAAACAAATTTTTGGATTTGTTACTTTATAAGACCTTAAAGCCACCCAGAAAGGCAAAAGATGTAAAATATTGTGTGCTGAAAATAGACTAACAAGAGGAGCTGAATGCTATCTTACAAAACCACCTAAATACATTTACTCAAGGATACATGCAATGCAACTATGTAGGTAATAGAACAACAGAACGAAACTTAAATGTGACAGAATAATATATGTAAAGGATCATCTATTTTTCTGCCATATTCACAAAAATACAAAACATGTATTGGAAGAAGGGGTCAAATCACTGAAGTCAACTTTTCAAAATGTAATGGTTTACTACATTTGTCAAAAGAGTACTCGCGGGGAGGGTGGGGGGAGGGTTAGATGCAAAGGATGAGGACCGTCTTTTATCCTTGTAAAAAAGATGAAACAATAGATGAGCCTTACCTAAACATACATCTAGATAATAGATAAATTCAGACATAAAAGTTATATGTGTAACCACCATGCCACTTTTCTCAATGACTTCATGAACACAACTCTTTGCTGACATCTTGAATACCTTCTAACGAATCTATTCCAAGTAAAAAATCATTTTCATGGTAAAACTTAAGAAGTAAAAGGGCAGGCCAGAACTCTGATCAAGTTACTTGTGAGATATTACGTGTATGACTGTTGACAAGATTTTGAGAGGCAGACATGAAGACAGAGTAAGGGGTATGAAGGATACAAATATCACTAAATATTAACACCTTCTCTAAAGAGGTGTTTCACTGATGTCAGATGATCACAGGTCTCTTTGGCTTTGAGGGGCAAGCATCCATTGTATCACAGTAGTATCTATGGTTATATTGTGTGCATGTGCTGTAGATATGCTTACTGCATGTGTGGTTTACCCTTCAGTGCCAGGAAACCCAACTATGTGATGTCACATGAAATCCCTCAATAATACAACCTAATCTCTTACCAGTTCCCAGTGTATAGTCTTAAAAAATGGATGGCCCTGAATGTCCGCAAAACCAGTCTGTGGATGACAGCCAAGCCTCTCTACTGGGTTCTGGGGGTAAGAGGAAATTAGACATACTGAATGAAATTAACCATTGGTGTACTTATGTGTAACTTGATACACTAGGATAAAACTTACCATTAACCATTGATAATACCTTAGGTATATCTGAAGCTAAATATTCCTATTCCCCAGAAAATTAAAGTTTGAAAATTTGAAAGAAATTACAATTTACTTAATGTGATTGTATTCTACTTTTTTTCTACAACTTTGTTAACTCAACTCTTTCACTCAACAGGGTTTTGTGGAAATTTATCTCACTCCTAACAGTTGATAAATCCAACACCATGATTAGCTTTGAAACTTGGAGAAAACAGCCCGATCTTTCTACAAACTAAATAAAATCTACCAAGATGTTGGCAGAGGTGTAAGGATTGGTACTGAATACTACATTTTTCCGAGTGCAAAGAAAAGATGCCCACCCTTTCTTGAAGCAAGATTTCTTTTTACTGTCACCAGTACTCCTAAATCTGTAAGTCCAAGTAGGGGGTAGTATGACTAACAAGTTTCATAAACATTCTGCATGAACACATGCCTTGCATGATCCACCGGGAATTGATCAATCATTAACCAGTTCATCATGGTCTACTGGATGCGGACACTCCCTGGTAAAAACATCTCTTACAAACATGGGTTTAAAAAACATTCTGAAATCTGGGAACCTTCAGAATTTGTTATATTCCTTGGTACATGGAGGTAAATTTTGGCAACTGAAGGAAAAGTTAGCTTTTTATGAACTGTGAAAAAAGTGACAGTAGGAAATTTGACTCGCTTCCGAGGAAATTAACATTTCTTCAAGCCCTTCTCTGCCGTTGTGCTTGGTGCTCAGCATAAGCAATGGAGTAGGGGAAACAAGTCAGTGAGCCGCAACTGAAAAAAAGGCCGTGGCCGGCCCAACTTAAACCAATTGGTTAGAAACTGAGCCGTAAAACCTCATCTAACTAACTAACAAATTCAAGCCCTTCTTCTAAACTCACCTTATTAAGAAAGCCCTTGAGTACAGAGGCAGCTTTCACAGACAGAGATCGAGGTATTCTGATAGGTTTCTCCAGGATAACTTGGAAGAGGTAGTCCTCTGTGTTTTGGTCCGGATTTTCTGTGCCAACGATGTCAAATGGGGACCTGCCAGCTAGCATTTCAAACATGAGTACACCCAATGCCCACCAATCAACACTAAAATCTGAAGAAAAGAGACAAATCTAAGAATCAGTTCACAAGCATCAACAGCAGTGTCACAAATAAATGTCTTATTCGAGTTTATCTAAACATCATTTATAGAAAACCAAAGTAGACTGCTATGCACTCTTCTGGAAAAAGTATACAAAAGAGGTTCTGTTTTGGGTATGAATTTAAAAACTGTAACATGGTTTTTAGGAGAGGGATGCACTGCTATCCTAGGACTATTTTTGTAAAATTAAAAAGAGCCCAAGCTCTCCTTACAAATGGAAGTTTGCTTTTTGCAAGTGTCAAATCCTAATTGGGTCGTTTTGAGGGTAATCATTAGGGATGGGACAACGTTGACAAACAAACATTTGCTGTACATCCAGGAATGAGACAAAGTTGCTAGAAAAGCACTGAAATGGATGAATTTTACATGACAGTGCCTCTTGAGATTACTCAGTTATAGTTTTATAACAACATGATAATAATTCAAATTTCAAAACAAAAATATGACTAATGCTCTATTCTCTCCTTTCTTTAGAAAACTGTCATTGTAACTCTTCTCCATCTCGCAGCTTCTGTTGACATGACCTCCCTGCAGTGTCATCACTAGCACACCTTGGTGAAGTCGAGTTACAGAAAGGTGCACTGGTGACGACACCGCAGAGGGTACTACGATGTTCCATTGGTGTGCTCTATGCTCCGTAATACCTGTAGTCTACCATTTGGGAAGAACCAATCTATTTCACTTCTCAGATTGACAGATAATTGAACAGGCATATGCTCGGCTCAGAAGCACAATCTCCAGCCAAAGCAGGAAATCCTTTACACACATTGCCACAGGACTTGATATGTGACTTAACTGTGTGTACAACCTGTTATGCAAAAGTACTTGGCATCAACCACTTTAAACCAACATTCTAACAAAGATCAAACTACATGACACAAAAATAAGTGATGGATATTGGCAAATAAAATATTTATGTTTATTCCCGAAAATCTACAGGTGCATGTGTCTGGTTTCTCTCCCATAAAAACTTTCTCTCCACTCACCGTAATCCTCCCCACGTAGAATCTCTGGAGCAATGTAGTTTGGCGTTCCACAGAATGTCCCTGTAGTATCTCCTGGACGGAGTCCTTCTTTGCACATCCCGTAATCAGTCAGTTTTATATGACCTTCTGCATCGAGGAGTACATTATCAAGCTTCAAGTCACGATAAATAATACCTGCAGAAAAAGGAACAAAGAGCTGTTTGACAGAGCACCAATCTTTTACACTACATAAAAGAGAGTGATGTATACGGCTAACAGAAGATGGTATTGTACTGGCAACGCTGAAAGTCACTCATTTTGAATACATTCAGGCACTTAACACTTACTGTTGAAAAATCTGAATTACACAGAAAATCCTGAAGACTTCATTTCCGATGCTAAGGTAATATTTATAGTATGGAAGACAAATACTGAGATAGTAAAACCAGGATTTCTCTCAAGGGGGGGGGGGCATGCAGTATGGTGTGTGAATGCTGGCCTGGGGGAGGCGTCTAAGGGGAGTTGGTGTCCCCCTTCCCTTTGAAAATTTTTGAAAAATTAGGTGTCCTTAGATGCAATCTGGTGCCACATACGCTACCTTTTGAAGTAAAATTTGTGTTAGAAAATTGACATATTTTTTAGGAACTAAAATAAAATTGGCCTCAGTGAGGTGCATGGTGGGATACCTCTCCTCTATTTAAAATTTTTGAAAAATTTGGTGTCTTTACATGCAATCTGGTGCCACATATGCTACCTTTTGAAGTAAAATTTGTGTTAAAAAATTACATATTTTTAGGATCT
>WURT03088018.1:0-12815 GCA_009936505.3 Holothuria glaberrima | reverse complement strand
TCAAATGACCTTTGACCTCCACCAAAAACAATAGGGTTCTTCTCCTCTATATGGGGTACCTACACAACAAGTTTGAGGTTCAAAGAAGTTTCCCTTCTTGAGATATCACGTGCACAAGCAAAGTGTCACAAACACACACACACATACATACACACGCCATCATGACCGCATAGGTTTCTCTTTCATCGAAACCAAAAACCACAGGAATCTCATCACACATTTAGGTACAATCTTCCTTGCATAAAGAGTTTGACAGGGCAGACTTTTTCATTTTAGTTGTGACAGAGTGCTAACTTGTGGCACTCTAGTAATTCCAAGCAAATCCAAATCCTTATAAAATATCTTTTAATGAAGCTTATTTGCTAACAAAAGCTGATCTCTTTTCAAGTTTGGAAATTAAATGACTAACTCAATTTCCTTCTGAATGAAATACTGCTATTATGTGTGGGGCTTTTCAGGGGTTTTCTGGGTATATATACCTCATGTAAGCCTACAGACTGATGTGAATAGACATCTCCTAATCCTTTTCACTTCAGGCTATTCAGCCTATTCATCTCCCTTCAGTTGTCTATTTTCACCTCAGTTTGAGGAATGTGTCCTAACACCTCCCTGGTTTGAGGAAGCCTTACATGAAGTATCTCCCGTTTTCTGCTTAAACAGTTCTTTACCTTTTCTTCTTTTAATAAATACTTTTGCCTGCATTATTTTTAACAGAATTCTCATGTGTTAGATTGGTACATATGTTTTTTGCCCTCTTGCCATTGCCCCTACGGTATGTTAGATTTTGTGTCCTAAATGTAATTTGTTGTTGTTGCTATCTTTGCTATTGTCATCATCACAATTAATTATAATTCCCAGAGTCCATTCAAATTCTGATAGGAATATGTATAACTTCAGTGATTTTACATGAAGCACTTACCAATGATGCTGGTAGTTGAACAAAACAGCTTTCTTCAGTAAATTTAACTTTGCTTTGTCTTCCTTGTCACCATCTTTTTTGTCTACCTTGTATGTCTTTGTGCAAACTTTTTGACAGTTTTCATTTTTGTTGAATGTGAACTTGTACGGGGATGGACGAATACGTTCTCCAAACACAACTTGACCCAAGTTTTCAGATGGTGATGACTTTTCATCTACTTGACAGAAATCATATCTGTTAAAAAAAAAAACAATAAAAGAAGCATAAAACATCACAAAATGTACTTTCAGAGCAATATGCATGATAAAATAAAACAGTACAATACTGTATGTATGAATCTGTTAGAAGGGTTTGGGGTTGTAACAAGGGGGCTGGGGCATTTGTTAATAAAGGAACTTCAATGATCTATGCTGCCTGTTATGGTTTTTGCATGGTTCAAGGGTTACAAGAAGTTACAATATAATCTTGGTCAGGTTAGGGCCAATTAACCAACTACAGTACTACAGAAACATGATAATGACAATCCAGGCCTAATTATTAAAATTTTGCAAGTTGAGCATCTCACAAGTTACACCTGAAGCCAAATTTTGGTTGTCCAAAATATTTTTTTGTCAGAATGAAAGTGACCACCAAAAGATGTACATTATATGTCATGTCACTGCCACAGCAAACAAATACTTCTTTTACATTCTGTAAATTATATACAGTACTTTACAATGATCTTCTGGTGTATTAATACTCGTTGGTAAACTAGTCTACTGTTCCTTTATAGCTACTGTGGTATATTCCTGGATCAGTTTATGATGGCACTGTTTGAGTCAGATCATCTCGCCTTCAGAGTTATGAATAATAAGGCCATGAGTATGTGACTATGAAAAAAAATTGTCGCTCAAGCCTTACACAGAATCAAAGGCACACCAACATCACACTAATCCTACATTTTCTTCACACAAATGAAGAAAACACCATTCCCTCCTAGGAAATAGGTTTAATTTAATCTTGAATCAATATCTTTATCCTTATGAGAACGATTTTATTGCATGGTTTGTCAATATCTGTATTAGGCACTGGTGCTTAGTTTGATCAAGATAAAGTATAATTATTGATCTAGATTGGTTTGATTGATCCAGATCACCTACCAGTAGAGTGACTGAGAATGATGTTGTGGCCAAGTGGATATAGGCTGTGGCATTTGATGTGAAGAAAGCAATAGCAACAGGGAGGTTAAGGGTTTGATCCCCACCAGGGTCAAATTAATGTGGAATTTTGTTCAAGAGAAATTTACAGTATGCTTTTCCCATCTGAACTGGCTTTTCAAAAAAAAAAAAAGACCTACAGGACATAAAAGTTGGTTAGCCACTTGATGAGACATTTGTAAGCCATAGGCTTCTCCCACATTTACAGTATGGTCACTTAACAACTTAAAATAACTGCACTAGTTTTCGACCGATCATCTGTTAGATAATCGGCATCGGGCCGATTATCGCACAATCAGTAAAGAATCGGCATCTGTAAAATTTTTACATTCCACCGATTACAACCAGCGATTATTTAAAAACTGGAAAGGAGCTCAAAAACACTTAAAAGTTTCCGCAAAAAAACTTCGTAATCTCCAAAACAAACATTTCTTAAAAAATATCAGCATTGATACTCACAAAACTAGCCAAATTTAAAGCTCTCTTAATGACAGCAAGGATCGTAATTGTTGCCGTAACTTCTAGTGCAGCACAGTTATGGTACGTCAAAGGGCACACAGTATTACCTATGCAGTGTGCATGCCACAGACAATGTTGTACATCTTCATAAAAATTGTATAGACGATGACTTCACTACGTTTTTTCAAGCTTCAGTGCTATAACCATATCACCAGTACACAGAAACTCAAGGCTCATTAACATGCATAAATTATGCCACTTCTCACATTCCTTTCGTTGTTTTTAATTATCGATAATACAGTATGCACATGCGTACATGTGACTGCCTTAGTACGTGATACGTAACTCAAGAAAAGTTTCTTGCAAAGTTGAAGTACACCAAGTATGGTGTGGACGTAATACATAACACAAGGCTAGAGCGTTGCCGGATATTACGTAGTGCGTTGGTCATGAACGAAAGAAGGGAAGCTGCCCCGTGTAAATTCACGCACTACTAGCAACACAGTTTTTCAATTACGGGAATTTATCGGGAATTACTTTCACATTTTATTTGGAGAATCCTTTAAATTAAGACGTAAGTTTTGGGCAGGAAACTTTACAAAAAATATATTTATATCATAACTGAATCATGAGATGCCTCCATCAGGTAAACTGAGTGAAATTTTTGTGACCCTAAAGTGTTAAGGTTGTTACATATTTTTTTGCATAGAACTATGTGGATAGGCTACTATATAGTACTGCTACACTCCAGTACAGAACATGTATGCGGAATCTTTTGAGGTAATCGGTGGATGAAAACAGGCAGACAGTCAGATTGACAGACTCTTTGTATAACGTTAGGCCAGTGACATCGTAGGCAAACAAGTATTTAAGGTTGATTTCACCTCACTATTTTGAGAAAAAAATAAAAAAAAAAATAATATTTCGTTCTTAGAATGTACAGAACTGTTCATAATATAGTTCAACTCCAATGTGAAGGTTGTCATCCTGCAGTGTGTGTACAGTGCTAGCTTAGAGATACGTGATAGACAGTGAGAAAACATGACCTTCCCATACATGTTAATAATCGGTGATCGGTAATCGGCATCTGTCCAATTATGTTATTGAATAATCGGTAATTACTGATTATTGAATAATTGGTCGAACACTAAACTGCACTTAAAGGCTGAATCTTTATCATTGCTATGATCAACAAGGTAAGAAAAACAATTGAATTTGGTACAGCTTAATTAATCAATGATGTCGGAATTATGCTGATACATCACTCAACACAAAAATGTTGACAGAGAAAGCACTCCACTGCCAAGTATATAAATGGTAGAAACATTAATACATTACGAGGTATCAACCAACAATCTTAACAATTAGTAAGTATACTCTCTACTAGTAAATAAACAACTTTTATTGACTCCTACCTGTCATACTCATATGGAATGACATTTTCCACCGAGTCCAGCCTGTTGACATACACATCAACGTTGCTCTAAGGACAGGGAAAAATATACACAAATTAGACATTTGAAAGCATACTGTAAGAAAACTATTGAAGATGCTGACTGCTGTACACTTCATTTACTGTGGCTCAAACCCTTTTGAATGGCTTAATAACCACATGTGCTGAACCATTCAGGTAACCCCTGTTACATGTATCTAGGCTAATGCAGCTTGAAAACCTTCAGACAAACAGATCCTGCCCTGGTTGTAGCCTTCCATTTTCATTACATGTACAGTACATGGCATCCCCCCAAACAGAGAGTTACTGTACTTGTAACTCTCTGCCCAAACAGATTTAGGAATATCAGTACACATACACGTACGCATAAAAACTAAGTCACCCACATGATATCCGTACGTGCACATGCTTTGCCGTCGACCACAACACGGGGCCTAATTTCGGCTTCAAATCTCACTTTTTTTGAAAAAGTTTGCCAGGATAAGAGCATTATTTCCATGTGCATCATGTGAAAGAGTTGATGGACAAAGTTTGGGGACAAAACATTGTCATTTGAGGGGGTGACAGATCCCTGGACATTATGGCTGGAGGATGTGAAAAACTTGTACACAGTGCACAAGGGCTGTGATGGAGGAGTGTAACGGAAACATAATGTCCTTGAAACTCTTGAACCATATTTCAAAAATTTCAGGCAATTTTCTCCCGTAGGGGTACTTTGGTTCTAGGTCTCTGATCAGGCCAGTTCAAATAAGGACAAAAGCTTCCACATAGGCAAGCATAAATTCCTGAAATGACAGCCAATTATTCCATTGGCTTCTTTGATAATTTTGTTGTAAATCAGAATTTTACCATTTGTTATCAACTTTTCCATTTGAAGATTTATATTATTTTTCACAACTCTAAACTTTATTTCAGTTCTACTGAAGATTGTGATCAATTTTCTCCTTTGATATCTGGTGGAATATTTTTTATAAAAGTGGAAGGATGGGACCAATATGCAAATTCCGTAAGCTGAGCTCAACCAAATGACACAATCTTCCACTGTTATAAAAAAATTCCTCCAGACACTGTATCAAAGGAGAAAATTGTTTACAGTCTTCACTAGAACTGAAATAAAGTTTGAAGATGTGAAAACCAATACTAACCTTCAAATGGAAAAGTTGATATCAAATGATAAAATTCTGATTTACAACAAAATTATCAAAGAAGCCAACAGAAAATTTGTCTTTCATTTCAGGAATTTATGCTTGCCTATGTGGAAGCTTTTGTCCTTGTTTAAACTCAGGGCCTGATCAAAGACCTAGAACGAAAGTGCCCCTAAGGGAGAAAACTGCCTGAAATTTCTGAAATATGGCTCAAGAGTTCCTACGACATTAACCAGGGTTTAACTACAAACCAGAGACACGCTTTTGTGTCATTTTTTTCTGGTAAATAATTCAATGTTTTTGTAAAATGGACTACTAATAGGCAAAACTCTGCCCAGACCAGATTTGTTTCCTACCTTTCCGTTTTATATACATGCATAGTCTTGGCCAACCTATACTAATACCGAGCACCTTTGGTTCAACTACCAATGACGTGTTCAACCTCCACAGACCTGTCAACTCTTCAGGTTTTACCAGGAGTCTCCTGGCTTTTATCCAGATCTCCTGGCCTCCCGGTTTTATGCTCTAGGCCTATCCTCCTGGTTTTTAATTTCAAATTTGCAACATTCATTCAAACAGCCAAAAACAGCTATTTCCATAAATGGGCACAAAAATAAACTGCCAAAATCACTTTCCTTATTTAATGTTACTTCAGACTTTCGTAACTCTTCTGCCATGTATAGGTCGACATACCTAGTCTAGCCTAGGCCTATATACTGTTGCTGTATAGCCTATACTGTATACGTACGTATAGCTGCAGCGTGGGAATAACTAACTTGAGCATTGTTGAGTAGCCTACCGTGCGCTGCGATACAAACCGTTGTGCGTTAACTTGGCTACACGTTTTCCTATAGTCTATCATTTCAGTCAGAATTGCCACCCTCCCTATTTTTCCATCAATCTCCCGGTTGTTTGGTTTTGAAAAATGAAAATCTCCCTATTTTGGGGTCAGACAGTTTGACAGGTCTGCCTCCAAGGGGTGGAGGCTCTTCCTAATAGGCTTAGCCTAGGCTAACATTTCACTACTAAAATTACATTAGGCTTATTCCTCACATTAATACTAGGCCTAGTAAGATACTTAGGCTAGGCTTATATTCCTTTACTTCGGCTCCATTCTTGGTCTACTTGGAAACCGCGTAGCCTAAGGCTTTAGGCTAGGCTAACTGAACTGTGAACAGCAAAACTAAGGTAAGACCAAGAAATTATTCAAACATATGTTGGTTTTTCCCTTGTAGGAAACAGTATGGCAGTTGAAATGCAACTCTTATCCTACCTTGCATGCTTCATCGGTGTCCTTTTTTTGTGCGGCAACTTTCTCTGAACAGAAGCTTACTGGGGCAAGACCTGGTAAGTACATTGCCTCAACGCTGCTAATAACGAGGAAATTTAACACTAGGACGGAGCTGGTAATCATCCTCAAACTTGATGATAAATCTGTCAAAAGACCCATTTTCGACAGTTTTCAAATCACAAGTAAAAATCTGGAAATGTCTTTTGTCGTTTGGCTTTTTCTCACAGCCACAGGTCTACAGTTTTTGCCAAAAGAAGAAGAAATATATGTAGTAAGCCAATCTACCGTTGGAACTGCCCAAAACACTGTCCACGCTGGCAAAGCACACGTACGTACGTAGGTAGATGTTGTCATTGCATTGTACTCGATCACCGTACCGTGATGCAGCTTAGCTGTACTGTACTGTACTCTACTAGTAGGATGGGGACCTATTTCGGATTTGTTAGGCTAGGCCCTAATAGATGTAGGCTTAATGACTTACACAAGCACTGCACGAAACTTTGGGACACACGAAAGTAGGAACGTAGGATACGAACTGTACTACGTATGTAAGAACAATCCACCCGAACTTTTCATAGGGCTAACCTAGCCAGACGTGTTATGTCGCTAGTGCTACTGTAAGCACTATAAATAAATTCATAGGGCAAGAGGAGGAATATAGCCTGCTCTTCTCTAGTAGCAGGATGTTGTTTTCGAATGCAAAATGTGCAACAGCACTACTGGAAGATCATTTTGTGCAGTTTTAGACGCATGGTAGAATGATCAAGTGACATTGGGTCCTATACTAGTGTTCATTTCGATGTATGTGTCATAACCGAAATCACATTGAGGGCACAACGGGTAGAAAGGGGGATCGGGGAGGGGCACAGCTAACTTTTTTAGGGGGGAGGGGAGTGGGGGTGAACGGTTTTGATTGGGGGGGGGTGAACATGTCTTCTAGCTAACCCTTGGCGACACCTCTAGATGAAATGAAGCATTAAACTTGTCCACGGTCAATAGTCCGTGACCGGACATTAATATATACCCCAGACATTTTACCCACCCGGACGGATACCCCCTGGACATTACCCTCGGACATTATCCCCAGTCAATAACCCCCTGGGCAATAACCTCCCGGACATTTACCCCCTGGACAAATACCAAGCCGGACAATTACCCCCAGGACCACCACGTACTGCCCGGACGGATATACCCCTCGGACAACTACCCAGGCCTGAGGACAAAACCCACCTAACTACCCACCCAGACAACATCCCGGCCACTCGGACGAATACCTCCGGACAGAAATACCCTCTGGGCAAATGCCGTTAAATATCGGGGACGGGTGCAGCAACTGACGGATACGCAGGTCTTTTTCGAGTTTAGTTGGTGGCGGGTCCCCACCATATACTCAGGCCCCTCGGGCAAATGCAAGGCATTTTCACAATCGGGTCAGGGTGTCGCTCAAACTGGCATCACTAGGGTACGTCGTGGTGTGCCCCGACCCTAGTAAAATCCCCAACTCCCGGCTTTTTAAAAAGTCCCGGAAACAGGCTTTTCATATCTAAGCCCCAAAAAATCATGGATAGGGTTGGGAATGGGTTGTGTTCCGGGGTAAGATGGGGGAGCGTGGATGAAGAAGCAGGGGTGGGTAGCTGTGGTAACCGATGGTAGTTACTATAAATTTTGTATTAGTTATAGAGACACTATTGTGTATATTAATAATCCCCGAACAATTTCGACTATAATTCCTATTCACCATTTTCAAGTTTTTTGGGGAGTAATTTTACTTGATTTGTTTTGCTTTTCTGGGCTATTTTTAGTCATTTTAAGACTGGGTGAGCAGAGGGGAGGTCGGCGTGGCAAGCACGACCACGGTCCATCCTTCAAGTTATAGGTGTGCCATCACAATCCATACCCCCCTTCCCCCGTCACTTGAAAAGTCAGCCGGCAATCCATCTCCGGGTTTCATCGCATCAAGGAGCGCTGGTCTATCAGTCAAAACCGGTTACGGTCTAACCCGTTATACCAGCAAAATTGCCGCGCCTGTTAGGTTTCATAATAGTATGTATGATTGTATGAAATATAGGGAAAAAGAGGCTTGATATCATCTCATCACTGCCATTTGAAAGAAAAACTATTCTCTTTTACTAATCATTCTTTTACATTAAGAATGAAGATAACTTAGAAATCAAAGTAATTTTCCGTAGTAACAATAATTATGCATGCCAGCTATATACGAATTCAGTAGTGTTGGCTACATTACCCACAAATTGCCCACCATGTAGAATAATAGGTTCTCCTTGTAATATTTTTCACAAAGGCCGGTAGTGTAGTCCTTACGCGGACTTTTTCATGGGGTGTTCCCCTCACCTTTGAGAGATTTTTACTGTACGAAAATGTGCTTAGATGCAAAATGGTGCCATATTTTGCCATTCTTAGGCAAGACTAAACTTACATCATTGGCGCCACAAGGATTCCGTGATGAGGAGGGATCATCCAAATTCATGGTGATGTCACATACACGCAATCAGCATTACGAGTGTATTTTTATTTTGAAGTACCGAAAAACTACACCTCACCACGTACACCCCCTACAAAAATACGTCTCATAAGGTCCTCGCTTCCTCACGCCTCCATTTTGGGTGTTGTGACGCTGGCCCGCCAGGTTCAATTCCCACCTCAAGTCAAAAGCTGTAATGTAGTCGGTGTCGGATGGGGGCATCGGACGGCATTAAATGGCGGCCCGGCGGGAGCAGGATCGGACTGTAATAGTTATAAACCTGCCTCGTACTCTGAGTACCGTACGAAAATACCCACAACAAGCAAGAATAAATCACCTTCGAGACAAGTCGACAAGGGGCCCCAGCTTGTTAATACAAAATCAGTATACACGCAAATCTGATTTATAGGCAAATTCAGTTTACACACAAATTCGGTATACACAGAAAACCACAGGCGCGACGACGCACCAATAGAACAAAAATTGAGGCATGTGCAATAAATCTATAGGTAATATGTTGTTATTTACAATGTTATATTTTGATCTTATTTGCTACAAAGTATCAGCTTATAGACAGGGACGTACTTATAGAACCTTCTGATTGGGGTTGTAGGGTAAACAAAATCCGACTGGATACTCTTTAAAGCGTATAAATTCCGTCTATGTGGCACAAACTAGATTGCGTACAAAATGCGCCGTATTTTCGTGTCCGATCTTACGTCATGAGACTGACAACAAGGACCACCATTTGGAATCGTACCACTCCAACAACAGGGATGAATATTACCCCAGTGTTTGTTCTGTACGGCAATAATACGTACAGAATCCCTGTATGAAATGGTACCTACCGATCTCTGAAAAACGAGTGTGTAATTAGCTTTTACCCAGCCTCGGTCGTCCCAAATTATTAAATTAAGTACTTAAAGAAAAAAAGTATTATCATTAAGTATTTCCTTCGTAAAAAAAGTGATGTTAACTTGGTAGACCGATTGAGTCGAATGTCCAGTGTTGTTTTAGTACGTTATACTGTTATAACCTTTAATTTGTTTATTGAGTACAAACTTCAGACTGCAAAGAACTACAAAAGTGCCGAAAGCGGCTGCATAGCAAGCGATATTCGTCGCTAACAACGAGGCCCTTGAAGTTAGAAACTTATTTTGTTAATGTCCATTTGTTCAAGTATTCTGGCATCATGGCGCCAAAATGTGTCTCGACCACACATCCAGTATAAATTTTTAATAGTAGTAAATTTGAACTGCACATCCCTCCAGGCTGGAGAAGACTGTCCTACAGTCGAAACGTCAAGCCCATTTCGTGTACCTTATTCTTCAACCCTGGTGATTTTGTGGATTTTAACAGCTAAGAAGTTACTTTTTATTAAATTTTGTTATACAAAATACATGGAATATGCGGTAAATTTCTACAAACTTCATACAAATATTCTATCTTTGATCGTAAGCAAAACGAGAATTTGTCAGATGATTTAACGTTTTTCAGTAATTCCTATATTAAAGAAACATGATTTTTAACTTTCACGTTTAAGAGAATGTTTTAAGTAAGCTGAGTTCTGTTCAGAATAAGCGGAACGCGACTATTGGTTCCGGCGAAGAGTAGAAATCTTCCCTAATCATGACCACTACATTGCAGGAAATGGCACAAGTGTTCCCAGGCCTACCTGGTCTATGCCGTTGGATTCACCAAGTAAAAAAATTCGCCCGGCCGCTGCGTTCGCTGGGTTGATGGGGTCGGGCGGACGAATTCTGGTACAATCCTGGTATTAACCGGGGTGTGCAGGGTGTATTTGCGGTGGGCGAGTTTCCCTTTTCGGAGGTTATTGCCGGGGGTAATTGTCCTCGAGGGTAATTGTCCAGAGGGTACTTGTCCGGGGGTGATTGTCCGGTGGGTAATTGTTCTCGTGGGTAGTTGACCATGGGGGTGTATGTCTGGGGGCGATTGTCCGAGGGGAGTTAATTGTCAGGGGGAACTTATCCACGGAGGTATTCGTCCTCAGGGGTTTTGTCCGGATGGTATTTGATCGGATGGCATAAGACCGGGGGTGAATGTCCGGGTGGGTAGTTGTCCGGGTGGTTTTTGACCGGCAACCCAACAGTCTGCCCGACAGCTTAAAGGGATTTTTCCAGAGACAAAATTCAGTAAGTTCAAAAAACGCAGAAAATTTTTCTCTTTTAGGAGGTGAAAACCCGGTATCTCAATAACTTGCAGCATCTGGAAGATACAAATTTTTAAAGAAACGCAATTTTTTCTCAAGATAAAGTGCATGATGGGGAATCTGTGATGTCATCGCGGCACCTTAATTTGACATAGAGTTGAATTTCTTTATGATATTAATGCCGCTGTAGGGAATATTTAGCAACTTTGTTTGTTATGTCCTACATATGGTGTAGATTTGTGCTAAATCAACATGGAAACATATTCAAACTTTCCAACAGTATCAAATTTCAAGGACAAACAGGACATTCAATTATAAAGAAAGACAAAAGGAATCTTAGGCAATGTGGCCACTTTACATAACAATCTGTGACCTTGATGAGAATTGGAGGTATTTTTAGAGAAAAATAAGCAATCATTAATATGAGATGATATTGAGCTAGGAAAAGAGTATTGCTACGGGGTCTGGAGGGCACGAATTGGAAAATATTTCTCTTTCACATGAAACCCTTGTGAAATGCCACTGGAAAATGCCTTTAAACGAAGTTGCGTCCAAAAAGGCAGATTTCAGGGGTGGTGCCAGGACTCAGGACGGGGGAGGGGGGGGGGCGACCCGAACGCCCGACAGCCCCGATGCCTTCGAGATGTTGGGGAGGAGGAATTTGAAGAAAATATGTGCAATAGACCATGTCATTTAAAGCTATGTATACTATTATAGGTCAATTGTCCAGGAAATTGGGGCCCGATATACGGTATTAAACTTAGGACATAACTTACATTGTACTTCCCTCCATCGAGTCACTAGTCGTACAGCACGGCAAATGAACACTACTGAAGAACACTGAATAGGTTTCAGCGAAATTAGATGAAATGCCCGACATTTACATAATATCCACTACTTATTCAGTTAGCCTACTTAATTGAAAGAGCAGATGGAAAGTGTTGTACTATTTAGCTGTAAGTAACGGAACTGAGGAAGAGTGGGCAAAGCATACCAAAATTTTGGGTTTTATCGCAGAAATGACCATTTTGAAAGCCAAAATAAGTAAACCGACCATGGGTGTGACGGCAAAATTCTCGACCGGGAGGAGGCTGGGCTATGCCAGCGACCTCAAGTTCCGACATGAGCCCAGTATGTCGAGGGGGATGTGGTGAGATCAGGGAGTTGCAACTCCCTGGTGAGATCAGGGGATGATGAAGGAGCCGAACTAAACTAGACTCAACTAGTATTCCATGCCATGGTAGGGCATTCTCCCTTTGATACCACTTAATACTTCAAGATGCGCACTGATAGTGTTCTTTAATTAGATTCTGAAACGTGAAAATGCAAAGCGCGATCGAGCGCTCGAAAATTTTTGGTAGCCTTACACAAAACAAATGTGATCATTAAGAACAAAAAGAAAAATTGTAAGGGTTCTAGATTAAAGATAAAAGACATAGCATACATTTCATCAGTAGCGTAACTGAGGTGGTAGAAGTGGGGGCAGGGATGAAAATAAGGTAATGTACCGACAGCGTATAGTGAATGTACCGACATTTTGCCAAAGGGTTATCACTTAACAAGTCACCATGCACTCGTGAACCTCCCCCCTCCCATCCACCCCAAATCTTGCATTAATTTCCTATACCTTCGTAGTTCATAAAACTACAAAATACCAATAACCAGGGGCGTCGATTTGATTTTGGAAGTGGGGGATATCT
>WURT03088007.1:0-12815 GCA_009936505.3 Holothuria glaberrima | reverse complement strand
CCACAACTGGAAAAAAGGCCGTGGCCGGCTCGACTTGAACCAATTGGTTGGAAACTGGGCCGTTAAACCTCATCTAAAACTAACTAACTAACTCAAGATTTCGACTCCTAGCACACTAAATGCATGACATATGCTTGTAAGTGTTTAATATCTACCTTCGACTCGACGGTTCAATATTTCAGCAGTAAGGCGTTTTTACTCGATCTGATAGTATTATGAAGAGGTAGTTATCCCACAAAAATCTGGCATGTCGAAAGACACTTTAGGTTTAGGAAAGGGTTGTACCGATATTTAAAAAATCACTTCCTTTTATCTCTACATACGTATCGAACTGAGTGATAGGTCAATTATTATTCTAAATTTCAAACAACTTCTTCTGTTCGTCCTCCAAATTTTGCTCGGCGTTTTCAAATTTTACCTTTTCATTACCTATTTTAATAGAATAAATGACATGTAAAGTATTTTCTAGGTCTTGTGGGAGAAAAGTTGAAAGTAAAAAACGAAGTAAATTGGTAAAATCACATTGTGCACAAACTTACTGTTCTGTTCTATAGAGCCTGATAATATAAGCAGTTTTAAGAGATGCTATTCATTGCAGATTTGAAGGATTTTCTTAAATTTCTCTGCTATGCAGAGTTCAGTTTGCTTAAAACTCTTCTATGATTTGTTATCTGAGGTAAGCTATTTCACCTTCTTAATCTTCAATATTTCATTATATTCCACGAGCCGAGCTTCTGAGTGCCTCTTGATCCTACCCATTGGTTCCCTTGACCGAGCCCACGGATCCCATGATAGGCCTCCAACTTTATAAGAAAAACTTCCTAGTGCCGTTGCCATCTTAAGATTTAAAACTGATTCACGTTCTTACATATAGTGCTCTTATATGAATAAGAAATCATATTTTTTTCATTATCAAACAAGCAATAGTGACGATAATTTCACCGCATTATAGGCATTTGAAATATCTAACTCCTCGGAGCTTCCAGGGGCTTCGCCCTCTGGACCCCCACCGGGGCTTCGCCTCTGGACCCCACGCCGAAGTGCTCGCTATAGGACGCGCGAGCATTGCCGCTACCGCAGCAATAACTTCCTTCTTCATACAAAATACGACCCCTTTAAAAAGATCTGGTGACACCTATGAGGGAGATAGCAATAAAAGCACACTTAACTGGGGTGATATTTTAGATAGCCTTCAATTCCTATAAAAGATTCCAAGTTACGATAATTTCAGTACAGATACATAGAGAGAATTTGGGGCACAAAGTCAATTTCTTTATAAAATTAAAGAGGTATTCGTCTTTATGTAAAATTTGCAATTCAGTTGATGAAACCTTATAACATTGCTTTTGGTCATGTCCCACTGTCAATGAGACCTGGAAAAAGATACCTGATCTTCGTATTAAAGATGTTTTACTGTCACTCTAGAGTCTCTTTAAGGTTTGGTTATTCTGAGGATATTACTCATCCCATCAACTTCTTTTTACTTCGTACTAAGTACTTCATTTTAAATGCAAACAAAGTAAAAAAAAACACCTGATGCTCAAATGTTTACTAGCAAGTTTATTTACTCTTTTAAAGTTTAACATTTACATTTTAAATAAAAATGATAAGGAATCTCGTTTGTCACTTTTTACGGAAAGATACTCATAACGATATCAATTAAGACTAGAAAATATCAGTTAGTTTTTCTATTTAGCATTGCAACGATATTTTTCCATTGTTGTATGAAACCATTTTTGCTTTGATGTTAAGTGTATACATCTTTTTTGTTTTTAAAAGATTGGCAATTTCTTCAACTCTTTTAAATCTGGCTCATCACGGTTCAAGAATATACATTCAAGAAATCTTGTACGACAAATGTAAGTAGTCCATCCTTGTCTGGAACATAATTCTTACTTACGTTTAATTCTTACTTACGTTTAAACGAAACTTTAAAGCAACAATGAAAAATAAGACTTCTGTTTTTGATAAAATATAATAGAAATTTCTGTAAAACACTTGTTTTCAATTAAAAATCACATTAAATTAATGAGATGAAAAATTATGAGACAATGAGGCGTTGCACACAAACATTTTTTTTTTATTAAAAGGGTAGTATACCATTTAAAACTTATTTAAAAGGGTCATTTTACGGATCAGTTTTTATAGTCTGGCCCACCCTGTGATTTAGTTGACTGTGTCTGATCGTTCATGTATTCAAACTGTACACCAAAACCAATACAACCTTAAGTTACGTAGGTAACTTTCTCTTTTGTGGACTTGGCTGAAATCAGCTCCAAGTCCGGGTCACGCTGTACTCCATTCTTGTCCAATTTCGATTCCGGGACTTCCCATTCCTGGCCATTTCAACACCGTGACAGTAAATATTGGACTCGAGTCCCTGAGTCGTGTCCAATTTTTACTGCACCAGACCAAAATTTGATAGACGTGGACATCATGGGTCACATCTTTCTGGTAAGACAACATTGTGTGAATATGCACGCTGTACGCTGTACGCTGCAGACATCATCTTGTGCTAAATTAAACTAAACAACCAAATGTATGCGCTCAGAGAAATGGACAACTTTGGTAAACTTTAACTGTAAAGTAATACAAACTGAAGTGTCCTTTATGGCATAGACATAGATTTGCATCATGGAAAAAGCCATCGACGACATATTATTTGCCATATAATTCTGGTAAAAATAGTTACTTTTCCGTTTTTTGGCTAAGCTGTACCTTTTTACGAAGGACTTTGATAACTTGACAAAATGTCAATGTAAAGGATATTTTTAGCTAAAAATAGTTCAAATGGCCAAAATTTCATAAGTGGGGTCAATACGACTACACACTTTGCCCTTTGAAATCAGAAACCTTTTTACACAAGAAACTGAAGAAAGGCAAAACAAATTTGGACATCAAACATTTTGATTGCTTCACAGACACGAATAGATTCATCTTTGTCAACAATCGTGGAAACGTCATTAATGTGTTCATTATTATATTTTTTTTGATGAGAGGGAAGAGGAGAAGGGGGATCAGTATATATTCTTATATAGAATAATTTGCCAAAACGTAGCCGCCAAATATTCTAATTGTTTGACAAATTATGTAGAGATGGTCGTTTTTGGTTGGACACTAGCAAAAATGTTGTCACGGGCTACCAAAATGTCATGAGTACGGTGGTCGCCAAGACTGCTTTCCCTTCGTATAAGCATCCTTTTTACACAGAATAGATCGTACGCAACAAAAGTGTCATAAATTCGAAGTGTGCATGCTCAGAGGACATAAATATACACACTTTTGTACACCCAATAGTTAAGCATGTCCCCTAACATGGCGGTTTTATGAAGTCATTGCCAGGGGCGTAAATACGGGGGTGTGGGGGTATGTCACCGCCAGTAAAAATCAAAAGTCGGTCTCTGAGCGCCAAAAAGTCGGTCTCAAATCCAGTTCAGGATGCCTTTGTAACAATAGACCAGACATTAAACAACATTTAATACCTTACTCAAATTGAGATTCCAGCAGAGATGAAGTAAAAGTGAAAAGATTGCCCGAATTTTCTGAGTTCCCGAACTTTTGATCGAATGCCCGAAAAATGTGCAAAAATGTTCGCGCGCTTAGCGCACATGTAGCGATTTATTGGTCTATTTTATGCACCTGACCTGCAACGAATTTCGGGCAACTTTTTGAGATTCAGGCAAAAAACTTTTCTGCCCCCAAAGTGGAAGAGTCCTGTGCGCCTATGATTGTTTCTACCGTCCTGTAAATTGCATTGGCGTAGCCAGACGGACCAGGGGGCCATGCAATCGAATTCTAAAAAAAAATATTTTTTTTTTATAATTTTCGTAATGGAACAAAACAATTGACTTCAAGTGATGCTGAATGTTACACCAGATTGCATCTGAGGGTGCTAAAATATTCAAACACTCCCTCCCCTTAGACCCCTCCCCCAGGCTGACAATCAGGCCCGGTAGTTGACCCCCTCCAAACGAAAATCCTGGCTACGTCAGTGGTAAATTGTAATCATCTAGGAAATTCGGATCGTACAATGGGAGTCGGTCTCCAAGAAATTTAGGTGGTCCCAAAAACGTTCATATCCCCTGCAAATTCATGTATATACGCCCCTGGTCATTGGATAAGGTCTATGGGTGCAAGACTTGGTCACTAAAAATTCCAACTATTTCATATATTGTGATGAAAGTGGTCGTTCGTGCTGGCGAAAATAAGGCAAATAAGGTCAATATTTTACCGCAGTGTTTAGAGCAATAGTAATATTTTAGGTTTTCGAACATTCTGTCATCAAACGTTGTAATTAAAATCATATATCTCCTAAGAAAAGATATTATATCATAAAATATTACTTTTACTTTTAATAGTTTTAATTGGTAGAATGGAAGATAAGTTATTTGCCCATGGACCCTCGAAAATAAACATAACCACGTATAGTGTTCGTTTTATAATATCCAACATATAAACCAGGAAAATTCCACTGCACCAAAGGTAAATAGAAACGAACCCGTCACCGATGTATATGGTTATATGAATGTAATTAAACGGTTACAGTAATAGATTTTTTTGAAAACACTTCTCAAACTTCCAACTAATTACTCGGAAAGCTTAAAGAACAAAGTGAAAATAAAACATGGTCCTACTTTATATGACGGTAAAACAAAACAAAAATGAGAACAATTTACAAAAGACTCAAAACATTTCAGCCAGAGAAAATAACGAGATAAGTCATGAAGAAACTAATTAACAATCAAAACTTCCTCCATGTGAGTCCTTGCCATAATGAAGAACTGTGTTTAACAGCGGTTTCAGATGGATATGGATTCATCGTATAAACACTGAGGTACATAATGAATGTTGGAAATCAATAGTCATTGACGAACACTATTGAAAACCGTGATACAAATAGAATCGTGTAAAGTTTTACTTCTGATATCTAGTGACCTCAAATGACCTTTGAGCTCCAGTAAATTTAAAAAATTTTCAAAAGTAATAAAGAACATTTACGTACTAATTATGAAATCCATTAAAGATTGTTCATTTTTTTTCATATCATTTCATTTGGTTCTTCACAATATTTGATAGTAATTGAAACAATGTACAGGAATGTAGACAATGCATAACATCAAGATAATGTGAAAGGAAGCACTCTAAAAAATCCAGAGGGCTTGTCGAGTAAGGTGTTCCCCAAACAAAAATAACTTAACGGAGAAAAGAAAACATGAGTTTACCTTAGGAAAAAAAATAGGAACAGTCACAACTTAAGTTTCCATACGGCCCGGGCCCTTTGTTCGTCATCGGGGCCATGTTAGTTAGTATTTACTAAAAGCAGGGAGTGCTATACAAAGCAAGTGACCTTGGCGGTGACAAGGTGGGCACAAAGGAGACAGCTGCCGTTTTATCTCCTGAATAGCAACTCCCTGCTATCATCACCTCCGATACGCCGAAAAGTGAATGCATGGTTTACAAGAAAAGGAATTATTCTCCTAGTACTTAGCAGAGTTCAAAGATAATACTATCGGACATCCAGGGCTGGACCTACCAAATTCTAAGGTGTCGTATGGGATATGAGCCCCCGACATTTTATACTTTTGGGGCCCCGAAATTGTCAAAACCATGCTCCCTTTTTGGATTTACTTTTCACACTTATTTCTGACCTACCAAAAACGGAAGCTCTACCCTGATTTCTACTTACTAAAGTCCACTACCAAAATGAAAGACGTATGAACGACTCTCAGTTCTCGACTAATCTCTTTCCCGGAGGTGTGTTTGAAATCAGACTTTCAATTGAACTAGAGAGATGTTATCTCAAACCTTATGAAAATGCTAGAAATTTCATTTATATGATTGTGAATGCATGGCTCTCGAAACTGTGCGAAACCAATCCACATGGTGTGTGTGTAGGGGGGGGGTGGGTGACGAAATCCATTTTTGGATTCCATAGTTTTATCTATACGCTGATATCGACATGTTCTTCAGTTGGCATGATTAAGTTGTGCTCTTTTGGGCCTATTAAAAACTTGTTCAAACAGCGGTCATCATCGGAACTTTATGACAGCCGCCACCGTAAAATACTAACATAAACCAAGAAAGAGGTACGGTACCGACACGCATGGCATATGCTGTATGGTTTGCCTATAAAGATTGTTGAATGAACAGAACTACTGAAGTATAATTTAAGTGTGACAACAAAGACCTTGTAAAACTCTTTAAATGAACAATCCAGGATCCGAAAGCACGCAAGAAGTCAGTTACCGCACAAGTGATCAGGTTTGGTACACTTTATTCTTCGGCACTTTGCGAAAATAAAAAAAAAAAACTTCTGGTTTGGTCAGCAAGCCTAAATGGAGCGCATTTGTAAGATTTTGAATCAGGATAAAAACACGAGTGATAGAAAAGCTAGAGAATTTCTGTACGGACGACGTTTTACACCACACCCAATACCAATAATTGTATGAAAGGCGTACCATACCACAATCATGGCAGAGAGGTAAGCGGGGATGAAATCCTTTTTCCCTTTTTCATTGCACGCAAAACTCTCTATTAAGTTAAATAACAAAATAATAGCTTCACGCATGTTTACATTTTCGTATGCTACGCAGAACTTTTGAACTCAGCTCGTTTCCTACCTTTGAATTTGGCTCTCCTTTGATGACGAAAAATTTCGTTTGTATTCGAAGTAAATACGAAGTAAAGGCGCCATTAAAAACAAAATTATTTCTATTTTAATGCTCAAAACGTTTTCTTAATATGTATGATAAATTATGCAGCTCTTTTTCGATTGTGAAGTGATTGAACATTTGAAAGTGTAACAAGATCTCAAACGTTACAACAATGAAAATTAAATTATGCTTTAATAGAAAATCGACTGTTCCGAACATCGATCAAACCTGTAACGCTAATGTACCGGCTAAACTCCAGCAATGAATAGGTTTTAATTTCTTCAATTATATTCAACAAATTGAACTTCGTCAAGCAGCTAAAGGTAGAAGCTGTTAAAATGTAATAAACTTGAGACAAAATATTGTAAACAACCATGCATATATATATATATATTATGAGAAAGTCAGAAAAGTAAGTTGCACAATGAACTGAAAAGAAAAGAGAATTCAATAAAAGAGACAGTTCAAATAAAACGAAAAACAACCAGAAAGCCCAAAGGCTTAGTGATTCCTTGCCGAAAGGGGGATGTTGATCCCTCAGATTAACACTTCTTGACTACATCATTTTTTAGGATGCATTCACAATTTGACTCCTGCTGACCTCACATGACCTTTGAACCCCACCAAAACTTGTGTAGCAAAAAGTTGATAAAAAACATGTCTTAGAAGAGATTTGTCTGTGCCTCCTCTCATGCAGTTAGTTATAGTTAGGTTAGGTTTTACGGCTCAGTTTCTAACCAACTGGTTTAAGTCGGGCTGGCCACGGCCTTTTTTCCAGTTGTGGCTCACTGGCTTGTTTTCTCTACTCCATTACTTATGCTGAGCAACAAGCAAAATGGCGGAAGGTTCCATTTTTAAAGTCTTTGGTATGACTCGACCAGGATTCGAACCCCTGACCTTCCGGCTGCAAGTCGAAAACTCTAACCACTTGATCAAATCTATTTATACAAAGTATGAATAGCTTCTGTCCTTCCCACATCTACGTATCATGTTAAAAAGAATTTTAGTTTTTGACCTTGGTTACAAGGTTTTCGGTCTTTGACCTCTGGTGACCTCAAATGACCTTTGACCTCCACCAAAAACATGGGGTTCTTCCTCTCAACATGACAAATCTATATACCCAAGTATGAAAAGTGTCGGTCATTCCTAACTCAAGATACCGAGAAGTCTAGCACATAAAAGGATGATGGCATTTGCTCCATACCTGTCTGAAAGCCTCACGTCTACATCATCATAGATAAACATTGAAAACGTTGGGGATTTGTTTGTTCACTGCGAGTCAAACTACAGGCGTTCGGAACGTTGTATATACAAAGGCCTATTCATGCTCTACACATAGTCTATATGTACAATTAATGTGCCTACAATAGCACTTCGACCGCCCGTGATTCAAATCTTGTACAATATCAATGTTATTGGTTGAAAGCTTCATTTGACCAATGGAGGTAGGAGCTTGTCATAAATGTGTATGTTTAAACACTAAGCTCCACCTTCACTGGAAGTCAAAATCAGTACTAAATGCTCCCTGACTTCGACAGGGCATGAAAGGCCAAATGAAGCATGCCCTCGAAGTCGGGTTACCCTGACCTCTTAACACGACAATTCTATATACCCATATATGAAAAGTGTCGGTCATTCCTATCTCAAGATATCGCGATTACAAGGTTTTCGGTCTTTGACCTCTGGTGATCTCAAATGACCCCCACCAACATGACAAATCTACATGACTCCTCTCAACATGACAAATCTATTTACCACATATGAAAAGTGCCGGTCATTCCTATCTTGATATACTGCGATTACAAGGAGCGTCACAAACACACACACACACAAGTCGACTTTACATACAATCTGAGGACTTCTTTATTTCCTTTGTGTTTTCTTCCTTTAACCTAACTTTAATAATAGACTGTCCATTGTTAAACTGTTGAGGACTTGAGAAATCTATTGAGTTTCCTTCTAAGGACCTGAAATCCATTGTTTAGGTCCTCAATCTGAATGCCAAACAAACTCACATACACACGACATCACCATCGCATAGATTCCTTGCCTGCCTTCGGCAAGGAATAAAAAACGAAACAAAACAGAAAAAAAACAAACAAACAAAAAAAACGCGTTGTTACGCAAGTATGCTGTGTGCAGTGGCACTATGCCTAAAGTTGGTTGATGAGTCATTTGGCGTAAGCTTGCACAATTGAGCTTGGCGAATATTCTACCACCTTAAACCGAACGCACACGTTCGACAGAAAACGCGAAACACGAAACAGAAAACACGTTTCGTGTTTTCTCGCGCTAACGTCCGCGTGCGTTTTCGTCTGAAACACTTGTTTAGGTCATGTAGGTAGACAGTGCTTGTTTCGCGAAACGCTGTTTTCCGTTTTTGTCCAACGCACACGGAAATCAGCATGGGCGGCGATCCGTCTTTGCAAGTGAGGGGGATATAGTCAGTGACACTATCTAAGCGGAGCGCCAGCATGAGTTGGCGCGGAGCGTACAAAGAAAATTTTGGCCAAAAATAACCCCCAGATCGCCGGAAATAGCCCTTTCCAGGCTTTGCAACGTGACACTATGACAACAAGTATTTCCTTAAAAAATAGGCATATTGTAAAAAGTCTAGAAAAAGGTTAGGTGTTCTGATTTCCGAATAATATAGTCAGCAGTACAAAGCGGAGCGCCACGATCAGTTGGTGCAGAGCGTAGAAAATTTTGGCCAAAATTACCCCCAGATCACTGGAAATGGCCCTTTCCGGGCTTTGCAACGTGACACTATGACAACTGTCAGAAATATTTCCTAAAAAAGGCCTTTTGTAAAAGTCTAGAAAAAGGTAAAGTTTTCTGATTTCCGGAAATTTTTAAAGACATTTTAAAGCAAAGACAATGTTCGAAAGGAAAATGAATCGTTTTAATGATCAACCTGGGCAACGAAATAGTCTCCCTCCATTATCGACGGTTGTCATTGCCTGCACAACAGACAGTCATAATTTGGGAAACCTCAAAGAGGAGTTGAGCAAACAGTTCCCCCCGCGGAGTACTATTTTTTCATGGTTCGGACTACCGTGTGTAGGGGGACCCATTAAATTTCCTTTGAAGACAAAGATGTTGCCGACCAAAGATATTGTAAGCATAGATACCAAACTCCTATACCTACACTGTTATGGAAATTGACTCCTCACGGAGACGCAAATATCAGGGCGAAAGTGTGAAATTGACATACGCGCTTTTCTATTCGGTGATGTGCGAATGATAATAAGCACATATTACAGAAAATGCCATTGTTAGAATAGCGTGACTTGCGTGAGCGTTGCATATGAGCAGATTCCGCAGAATACAACCCTGTGCTTTTTATACGGAATACTTGACGCACACTTCTGCATGCTCGGAAAACGAACCCGCTAGTTGCTTTCCCGTTGTGTGAGAGGGTGAGAAATTGAACGCGCATATAAAAGTGCGTCACTTGAAGATACCATAGGAACTGATCAATGAACATGTAAATCAGTCATTGTGCGTCCATGTTTTAAACGAGGGTCACACTACAGCGATTTCGGATCGGATTACGGTCCAATTTTTTTTTTTTTTTTGAGTTTTAGTTAGAATCTTCTCCATCTTTGGTCCTAGGGAACCAAAAATTTGCCACTCTGCGTAAATATATGATTTGTATCAGAGGACTATGTAAATGAAATGTAACCTAATTATTTCGTGACGTCACATCGACAAACAGCTTTTATCGGACTATGCGTGTCCGATAAAAGCTGTTTGTCGATGTGACGTCACGACATAAGTATACATTTCTTTTTCATAGTCATGTGATACAAATCATATATTTACACAGAGTGGCAAATTTCTGGTTCCCTGGGACCAGAGATGGAGGAGATTTTAACTAAAACTAAAAAAATCGTACCCTAATCCGATCCGACGGAAATCGCTGTAGAGTGACCCTCGCTTAAGTGTACATAGGTGGAATGCCGCGATGAAAAAATGAATTCTTCCTATTTAGTGGAATTTATTGAGAAGTGGTACTTCTTAAATTAACAATATTCCGAAGTAGCAAGTATAAATACTTTTTGTAAGACATTCATTTGCCAGTTTGTTCTCGAAACGACTGAGCAGTGATCAGCACTTCCGCCGCGATATTTTGGCCTTCATGAGGAGTCACCGCACCATTTTAAGTTTGGAATCTTTGCTTATAATATCTTTGAGACCGACAGCTCCAAACGCCCTCTATCGGCTGAGATAATCTTGAAACCATGCTCTGCTCTGTACAGAAATTAATGACCTAATGGGACTCTCCCTATCTTAATGCCATGCGCATTGCATTAAGACAGAGAGAGTCCCATTAGGTCATTGATTTCTGTACAGATTAGTATATGGGCAGTAAAAAATATATAAGGTGTCACAGTTGATACATATATATATATATATATATATGCAGTTATGTTTTGATGTGTAAGGTCCTTTTCTTTCGGAGTTTCTTCTGAGTTTAGTTTTCCTCCCTTTTTAGTGAACCGTAGGCCTATTGATCGTATTATGACAACACTCCATGGTCAAACTGCATTTTTAGGCCCTCAAACTTTAGTATTTTTTGTGCCTTTCCGCACTGAATCGCATTTTCTGAACGTAGTGATAAAGTAGAACCACTTGGCAACCGCTTAATATTAATAATAATGACGACACGAAACAAATCGTTCAATATTCATATTCACTGGCTTTTTGAACGTGGTGCAAATTTCTGAAGTGCTAGGCTGTAACTGAAAGCATACTGACGTGCATGCATTCACACCAGGGTTGCCAGTTTGGCCTTCTACAGGCCAAAAATGCGAAATTTGGCCTTTTTTGAATTTGTTTGGCCTATGAAATTTGAAACTGCAGGTCAAATGCGATTTGGCCTAGTTTTTTGGCCTTTTTTTGGAAAATTCTTACAACCTTGCTAAAATGTCGGATATTATGACGATTTCTGAAGCAATACGAAACGTACAGTGTCTAGGGCATGAGCAAAACTTGACAGATTCCAATCATGGTCCTGCGTTATTGCACCTCGCGCAAGTGACAAGTCTTATATTTTATTATGTATAAGCAGGGCTGTAGTCGAGTCCACCAAGCTCGAGTTCAAGTCTATAGGTACAAGTCCGAGGGACTCGAATCCGAGTCGAAATCCGAGTCCAGTGTTCTCTGCCCAAGTCGGAGTCCAAGTCCAAAATACGCTAAAACAAGTTAAATACAGTATCTTCTAGTATTTAGCTTTGAAGACTGAATGCACTAAGCTCAATATGCTACTAAAAACTGATCAAATTAGACAAACCTGATACCAAACTGAATGAAATTGTAGTAAGAAGCTATCAAAATGTGCTCTCTGCACAACCATTTCATCATGATATCCTTGGCTCTATAATGCGTTATTATTCTTAGTAAAATGTTTTGATAGGGAAGAAAATTATGTGTAAAATACTCTCTGCATAGTCTAATTTATTCAAAGCCGATAATAACCGATCAAATGTTATTTCCGTGTAGGGAGGGCGAAGAATATGGTTGGAAACACCATTTGGCCTATTCTGGCCTTTTTCCCACGTAATTTTGCCAAATTTGGCCTATTGAGTTCGGAAAAAACTGGCAACCCCGATTCACACAAAGGCTTAAGAGGTCACAATAAATTGGTGGTAGCCGTGCTTATATGCGATTTTCGCGCAAAAATATAACTTTTAGCGAGTCAGGGATAGGCCTACTCAAATCGACAGGAATTACATATCTTGTACACCAGTCACACGTACAGTGCACAGTCGTCTTAAGCCTTACACCTATGGGGTATTTTATTTGAATAAACCAGAAATGGCAGAGTAACTTTATGCATGATTTAACCAAATTTAGAAGAATATTTTCTACGAAGAAAGTATATTTTCTAAAAACCTTATATATCAAATGAAAGGTTAGAAAATGTAGATTTCGATGACGTCATTTTTTGCTCATTAATATGTAAATTTATGCAGATGACGTCATTTCCTATGTTTTTCTTTGTTTTTCTTTTCCTTTATTTTTTAAAAAATGAAGGGAGGGAGTTTTGAAATTTTTTTTGTTGCATTCTCTATTCAATTCCCTCTTCAATGATGCAGAGTTTTTCCCAATCGGACTTATATTGAGCGAGATATGACAGTTAGAAAATTTACCCAAAAT
>WURT03087996.1:1847-12816 GCA_009936505.3 Holothuria glaberrima | reverse complement strand
TTTGGACAAATTCTAAGGTAAATTACTGCAAATTTTTGACATTTCTTACAGAAGAGACAAATAACGGGTTTTCGTGCCTGGGAAGTGGGGGAGGGCCAAAGTATACTTCCGCCCCTACAAATTTCGCTGGGGGCTGGGGCCCCCAGCCCTCCGCTTCCTACGCCAGCGCCTCAACCATTTATATTTATATACTCCTGTCGCAGATTTTCCGATTTCAATCAGGAATATCTAGTTCCACGTTCACAAGACTAAATTGAACAATTGAACACTAGCCTCACCTTACATGCCATGCTTCAAAAACCACAATGGATACACCGCTCCGTGGAGCAAACTCTGTTTGCTCAGTCCGTCTTTAGGGCTTCACAAACTGCTGAACAAGGAATATGCCGTACCATCTGGTACGTAGGCGCAAACGGGCATGGCTATAGCGTCGTGAATCATTCATGATGATATACATATAGGAATGCTGCAGTGCACCATGATTGAACTCATCACAACAAATGTAAGAACTGTAACGTTTTCCATTAAGAGTTGCAATTTTTTAAAAAGGTTGGTCTAGTTGTAGTTGGGTTAGAATATTCAAGATTGCTTGAATTATAAAGGGTGTCTTGTTGTCCGATTAAAGGGAGATGGCAGTCGCCCAAAGTGTATTTTCAAAATTCTGCCAAATCTTACAAATCTCACAAGTATCTTCATTATGTTTCTGTATACAAACTTTGAATGTTGAAGGTAAACTAAGGAGTTTTTCTGCATGAATAACAAATGAGTAACAAACATATTGTCACATGATTGATAAGAGCCATTCCTGAACTAGGATGACGGGGCACACTCATTCAAATGGGGTGGGGGCTGCATTTTCCCTTTAAGGTCACTTCTGGAGGGCAATGATGCAGAGTACTAGGGAACGATCCTACACCTCTCCACTAGGTTCGGAAAGACCGCCGAAGAATCCCTCGTCCGTCGCATGGAAGCAATAAATGACGCCCATTGGAACAGGAAAGAGCGATATTATAGGAATGAATCTGTCTGTTCTCCTTTGAAACCTAACTCCTCGTCGAAACACAGCCGATTTTTCCTCGCGTTCATCCACAAACTTCTGTGTATGGGTGCATTAACGAGGGGAGAAGGGGACCAAGGAAAGGGGCTGAAAAGCTGTGTAACGACACTAAACTTGCAATATTCTACTTGTATAAAGTACTCATCTTTTAATTTGTTTATGACAATCTCCCGCTAATGTTGGGATGTGTGTCTAAGAATCACAAGTGAGGGAGTAGAACTGTATTTTTGTGGTTCGTCATTCCCGGTGTTCATGGACAACTGCGCTCTACATTCTTTCGAACGATGAGTCGTATTTGTCCAAAAAGGGGGGAGGGGGTAGTGAAGCCAGGCCCATAGCCAGGGGCGAAAATTTTACGCCCCCAGAAAGTTTCAAGTTGCCATTGACTTAATACATTATTACACACTTGGCCCTCACCCTGAAAATTTTTTGGCCCCCTGGAAACTACTATTTCACCCCCTTTGGTACCTTGTCTGGCTACTGGCCTGAGTGAAGCATCTTTATCATCCATAAGTTGCTTAATGCTGATGCTGCATGTCACGATATTCCCCAGTACAATAACCACGGTCTATTCTGTTTCAACCAAAAGGGACGAGGCAGTCTTTCAGGCAATGTCCGTTTGCTCTCAAAATTACATAGTCAAGACTTCAGCAATATCACAAAGAGGGCTTTTAACTCGTCATGTCTTTTATTCAAGTTGGTGTAAAAAAAGATATTAACTTTTTTGTACAGAATATTTAACTTTTACCTTACAATGTACAGAAGATTGTTCTTTTCAGTTAGTAACAGAATTGAGATATTATTATAATTAATATGGTAATGATACTCATAAAAAATAGATTTCCACTTTAATAATGGCATTGTAAATACACAGTGGCGCTAACGTCCAACACGAGCAGGAAGCATGCACTGAAATATTTTTGTCTGTTGTCCTTTCGATTATCATGCTTATCTTTGTGCTAGCCATTTAACCTTTGACACATGACGTCAGAAACAGAACACACTGGTAGGCTTCATTGATGCGCTACTATGCACCCCTGTTCTGAGTCACATTTACCCACATGCACATGCCCACAGACATACTCACACACATTTTTCAAAACATGCAGACATTTTTCATGTGATGCCTGCACATAACACATCGTTATATTTGTATCGCCTGTTTCTCATTTGAAGGCACACAATTGTCCCATATTTTCTGTAAATGTTACAACTTTCCCAACTACTTTGGTGAATTTCTTTATCCATAAGATAAAAGTTGAGCTTGATTTACCCATAGTTAACTCTCCAATGTGTATCTGCCTTGTACCCAGGTAAAGCTGTGGTCCATTTTTGTGGTATACAAAAAGAGTAGGTGTACCACAATGGTAGGGTCAGATGTGCTATGCTTTAGGGTGGAGAAAACTGAGCTTTAGTCTCAAAATGGCAACATAATCAATGCCTAGTACATTGTTAAAACTGGCTAACCCATAAGACCTCAAGAAATTAAAATCAAATCTGGTAAAGTTATTAAGTACAGACCTATGTTATGAAGGCAGCTATTGTATAGTCCCAACACCAGAGGGAATTAGATGACAGCCCCCTCCTCCTTCCAACTCATGCTAGCTCCCCCTGCTGCACCAGATACTTCCATGCAACCTCCACGCCAGCATCAACATTCATAATTTATTCTAATATTACAAATTCAATGTCGAGTTGGAAATTCCACCCTCCCTATTAAACAACCCTGTTATAAGCCTGAGCCCAATTCATAGAGTAGTTCACATGTAGTTATGCTCGACCTTGTACTATTGAAATCAGACTTAAGATCAAGAATTCCTCTCTATGAAGCCTGGCCCTGGAGTACCTAATTGGAGTACCAAGGGGGTACTTGAGGGGAGCTCAAAATTTGTGGAATCGGTAATTGTCATCATCAGAGGGGACAATTACACTGCTGAACTGAGCACCTTTCTCATTGCAGTAGGGGAAAGTTCTGCAACATTGCCATGTCTGAAAACTTGAAAGCATTCAACAGCTTACCTGAACTTCTCTTTACACAAAGGACAACAAGAAGATTAAGGGGCATAAGGGATAAAAGGGTTCAGTTAACTTTCATGGGTATCATATACCTACAAACAAAGGTCCATTATTACTCTTGAACAAAGAAAGATTAACTTTTCCAAATCAGTCTAGAAGAAACATAGATGGATAATGTTTCCATGTGAACTTAATTTGACTATGAATAAATGAAGGCACATAAAATATTCTGCTTAATAGAGATATTCTCTACACTACAATACATTATGACACATGAACCATTACAGACCTAGTGATATAAATACTGTTAACAGTGAAAAAGAAACTAAACCAACATATTCTCACTTTCTGTGAAGGAGTATTTGAAAAATGTAGGATCCAGACATTGCAACACTTAATTCTTTTATGACACAATGACAAGATGTGCCATTTTGAGCAAATAAAAGAAACAATACAAGACTATCATCTTCCTCTGAGATGGACCCATTAATGTAATCCTGAACTAAACACAGACACAATACTCTAGTGACACTGTTAAAGCAGAAGTACCCCCTCTATTGATCCACCAGACCAACACTGAACCAGGGGGTGCCAGATGATGTTCCCACTTTACAGCCAAACTTTCCTCCCAAGTTTGGCCAAATTCAAGACCTGCTATACCTTCTGTCCATTATTACAGGGAAGAATTTTTCATAGCCAAATGGCCATTTTTTCATGACAAAATACAGCCAAATTAACAATATCTGGCTGAATAAATTGCCAAATGGCAGCCCTGCACTGAACTAGGCTACCCCTACCTTTTCAAAATTGATGAGGTATTGTCTAGTATATTTCTTTTTCATACACAAAGATATAAATCAAAATGAGGAAGGTGAGAAACACATCACTCATTTATATTTATGTGAAAAATATGGGGGAAGGGGGAGATGGGTGGATAATTTAAGTCACCTATGGTAATAAACATCTGAGCCTGTTGATAAGTTTGTGCTTTCATGTATATGTTTTGCAGGTATGTCAACTTTCTGTCCCTCTTCACTTAAATTCTGGGCCAGACTTTAGAAGAATCGCATCAAACATCTTTGCATTTACCCTCTATTATATTGTGCTGTTTCGAGCAGAAAAAGATTCAACAATAGCCCCACCTATGCATATACATTCCCTCTTTTTCTAACAGTACAGATGGATGACCATCACATATTTGTGCAGTTTGAACAATTTGCAGCTGTAGCATAAAAGTACTAATTGTACTTCCCAAAAGCTGAGCTGATTTACCTACAGCCCTTTTGATAAACACGCAGCTTCTGAAATCAAGTTTTGTTTTGAATTTATGAAACATACTTTGATCACAAAAAAAGTTTTACAGTCATTTTACACATATACATCCCACAACCACACTTACATCTCCATTGAAACTGTTTGTTAAGAAAATTTGCAAATTTGCACAGTTAACACTCTGCAGTAAAAATTTCTCCCTGACGAGACTAAATTTTGCACTATAAAATACTTCTTAAAAATTTGCAAGGTTTGCTAATTCTAGTTGGTGAAGAGTGCATGTAATCTACAGGCTGCAGAACTTGAAGAGACTCTTTATACTGAAAATTTCAATTTGGGTGCTACATCTCACCACGTTTACAAGTGTACATTGCTTTCTTGACACAATTCACTGGTAGAAGCTCCTATTTTACAGCAGTGTAATTTAAACAAACCCTGTTATAGGTAGCACACATATATTGCAACTTGCTTCACTATTTCTAAATGGGAATACAGAAAGACAGGTATTTTAAAAAACAAAAAAAATAATTTCTGAAAGTTTTAACTGACATGATAAAATGTACATATTTTAAAATAAATTATCTATGGTTCATTGGAATTGCTGGCCTAGTAGATTTAATCCAGGAAAAAACAATTGATATTAAAGTAATCAAGAAAAATACAAATTTAAAGCTGTCTATAACATCCTTGCACACATTATCATACAAGCCCTCCACCTCTTACCATTATGTTATGACTATCACTGGCCAATAGACAGACACAGGTTGGAAGAAGGCAAGGGGAAACACATTATGGCAACAGTAATACATTGTTCTCAAAAATCTTACGGGAGGTGCTTTTTTATGTGAGCAGCATCCGTTGCCTTACCCTCCATCCCCTGCCCCCAGCTATTGCTAGACAATCAGTCAATAAGCCATTCTTCATAATAATGACATGGAGCATTAATGGTCATTAATGGTCATAAAACTTATTAAAACTGAATCCATAACCACCTCTTTTCCCATTTTTGGCATAAATCTTGTGCATACATTTTTGGTACCTTAATTCCTCTGATTTGTTACACTCCATAAAAGCCTCTATTTGCTTTCATTGTGAAATCTTTCTGATTAAAAAAACATAAAAACAGGCAAAGAAAATTAAATTTTGTGGAAAAATATTGCATACTCTCAAAATTCCATGATACATTTTTTCCCATTGGTAAAGACTGATAAGTCATAATTCCACTAAAAATGAAGGGTATTCCTTCTCCATACTTAAACAAGAAATGCAACTGTGAAATGGATTCCCTCAATACTACCATAGGCTTAACAATCATGACCTGAATATAACAGTTTATAATTTTTCAAGTATAAGTTACAACTTATTAGCTGAGATACTATCTCATTAAGGCATACAGTTAATAAGGAAGAACACAGGTTGCACTGCAAGGTCAAAGAGGGGCTTGTGATTTACATACATTGAAAGATTGTTCTCTCTTCATAAATGATAATATATCCAAAATCGATGATATTCTATTTTATAAAATTTTAATGTTTCTGGTAAATGTAAAGAGGATGGTGAACTCATGTCAGGGGCATAACTATGTAGGACTGTGGGAGGCGTTTTGCTGGAGTGTGACATGGGAGAGGGGTCAAAGGGGAGTAGGTGTCCCTCCCATCTTCTGCCCCTCCCCTTTGGAGAAAAACATCCTTTTTAGGTCTCCAGATGTGAAATCATGCAATGTTTGTGGTGTTTTTTGCTATTTTTTCAAGCTTGGGTCATGGGTGAGGGGGGGGGGTTTCAACCCCCAGACCTCCCCCAACCTTGGCTACACTCCTGAATCATGTTACCTTTTACTGTAAACATTGCCTTCTTGACCAACACACCAGTCTTGTTTGCACTCAGTGTGTAATCTGATTGGGAATTGTCCATTTTTCCCCATTGTTTTCACAAAAGTACAAAACATCCTTTTCCTTTCAAGTTCTCTGCCCCCCACCCCCACCAAGAGAACTTCAAAAATTATAAAAACTGATTTTTAGGAAAAAAAAAGTCATCACCTCTTATTATATTTTGAAAAAGCACCAATCTCCCCCTACCATTAAGGAATGTTTGGTACACTTGTGAGAAATGATATGAAAAATAGATGATTCCTTTCATTAACTTTATTAATGATTAACAGTTACTGCTTTTCCTGAGTGCAGGTGTGAATTATTTTGTATTGTTAGATTTCCTGTCAACGTTGTTGTGCACCATCCCATTATCAATGTATGTAAATGGCTTCTTCGGTAAAATTTAACTTTTTTATCATATTTTGATATCAAGCCATGACTTAAAGGGGCTCACTGAGTTGATATTGATTATTTTGTGATGAGTTTGCAGGAAATCATTGCATGACAATGTTTCTAATTAGCCTCATTATTCATGTATCACTTCCTATAGTTACCTGAAATGTGAGAACTTGTAGTTTCTGAGAATAGGGTTGCATATGATTAATGCCTAAAGGTGGAAAGTGTCAAGAATTTGTAATAAATGATTTCAATTATTAATTACCTTACCACTGCCAACACAGTTGTGTTTCACATGTGCAGAACCATTTATCATCAAGATGTGAGTTAAACTCAACAGGTGTGAAAAAACATCATGAATTTTGCGAACCAACTCAATAAGCCCCTTAAAGTTTTCACAAGCCCTCTAAAGAATAATAAGATCAATGAGGTTTGCAGTTACTATAGGTTGTGCTACTAAAGACACGGTAGTATAACAAAAGTGCCCACACTAGGATACCTTTGAACACTGAACATGATGAAAATTTTCGTATCTCTATAAATACTATTGTCCCTTCACAGATGTCTGAACTTTTACAACATACAAGTCAACTTTTTCAGTTGTAAGGAACCAAATTCTGCTTTGAAAAAAAATTTGTCCTATATTGAGTGAAAATTGTATCTCACAAAAGAAGGCTAAAAAATCTGGTACCTAAATATTAACTTTTCAGTAACAAAATTTGCAAAATTCCACATGGTAACATTCTCTATACAGTAATTACCAATATAGCTCCATCATGTTTTTTCATACTTTCACTGACTTCCATAGTTCCTTTCAAAAATTTCTTACAACCTCCCACTCTCTGTATCCATAACAGCTCTCATGTATAAAATATATAACTCTAAGAAAAAACATTGCAAAAATGATGTAACTTAAACAAGAAATATCTGAGAAAAAATGCCAAAAGATAGCCCATTTATCTTGATGCTACAGTACTGGTAGAATTGTTAGAGCTTCCAGAGTGTGGAATACCCACTTCATCCAGCATTTGAGGGTTTGGCAAGAATTTGAAGATGGGTGAACCCACCAGGACACGTTTGACAGCATCATCTCTTCCAAGTTCCTCGAGCTTCTCCACCAGGGCCCCTATTGTTGCCTCTTTGTAAGTTGCTGACCACTGGAGAAGGGTTCTTTCTGTGGGGCTTTCAGACTCATCAGGCCCACACTTACAGTCAAGTGTGTCTAAGTGGGGCATCTGTTCATTAAGTCCTAGTTTGAGAGCCAAGAGGCACCAGTCTTTCCCCAGGGGCTCTGGGGGGTCAAGAAGCATGGCCAGGTGTCTCCTGACCAAGACAGGGAGTTCAGAGATGAAGAGATCAAGACCTGATATTAGGCTATACTCAACTGCCTCGTTGCCATAGCAAAATAAATCCGTGAAGGATTCTTCTTCTGAAGTAATCTTATTGGTAATCGATCTTTGCTCTGACATTTGGGCCCTGAATATTGACAGAGGGTCGTAGCTCATGACATATCGATCATGCACTTTCAGCTGTGAAGCACTCAGAATATCGTAGTTGAGGAGCATGCTGGGATAGCATTCCAAACTGACCTGTTTTACGAGATGAATGAGGTCCTCCAAAAATATAAAGCACCCTTGACGACTGTCAGCTTGACCTCTGACCTGTATATCTATGCTGTGGCCCTCATTGCACAATCCCAGTAAAGCCTCAATTGTCCCACTGATGCATTTGGCTCCATCTTTCCACAGAATCAGGTCTGTATCAGGATCCTCAACCTCATGCTCAAAATGTCTCCGTAAGGCCATCTGTACCCTTGCAAAAACCCCCACTGGCAGTATTACAGAGTAATCACTAACTTGTAACCTCACTCCACCATAAACATACACGCTGCCCTCCTCCACTTTGTCCCAAACATCAACAGGTGGCTCACACTGCATAATGGAAGGAAATTCACAGATGGCTGTTCCACGGAGACAAACATCCATTGCCTCCAAAAGTTGAGCAATGTCGATAGCTTCTGCAGTGGGAAATAGTTCCTGAATAAAATGGATGCTATAATGTCCTTGTGGTTGCTCTATATTTTCTGGAGCTAACAGCTGGCCAATGACAGTAGAGCAAAGCCACTTTGGATCAATCACGATAACATCTCGAAGGAGCTCAGCTGAAAAACATTGCACCTGCAGAAGAAATACGACCAAGTCTTGTAACATCTAACAAAACTGAACGACCAAATACTAAAAAGGAACATGTGAATAATACACCTATGAGAAAATATTCCACAGGAGCTGGCAGCCATTCTTTCAGTTCAAAGATAGTTATTTGTGGCATCTTATGACAATACACTCCTTCTTTAGATACCTTAAATAATAATGTTACAGTCTGATGGTTCATCAGTGCTCAAAATTAGAAATGGTCTTTTCCTGTCGCAAGGTACAAATTCTAATTTCATCATGCTGAAAAAAGAAGTTTTCAGTTTTATGGATATGTCCGTAAAATTCCTTTGTATTCATAATGTCTACCTACAAGGCTGTTGGTGACTTTTCAGAGTACAATGAACTGACAGAATTCAATGGAAGTTTAGTGGAGAAACTAAGCATTATTCATTAACCTTTATCATAAAGGTCATCAAAGTGGAGCCTTCACTGGTGAAGTGAATCAATAGAGTAACTATGGATACTCAGTTTCAACTAGAAATCCATTATATAAACTGATATGGATGAATGTGTGCAACAACTTTACAGTGCATTTACAGCTTTCATAACTACAGTTACCATTTTTTTTTCACAACAGACCCTTTTCCAAATGGCGCTTACAAAGGATTATAGGATACAGTTTTAAATACACATCAGTTTGGCCAGCGTAAAACACCATAGACAAGAACGACATCTACCAAAAACCCTCTCCCACAATCCTTTGTAATTACCGCTTAGAAAAGGGTTTATATAATGCTTACCAGTAAACACAAGGCTAAAATACCAGTGCCATACTAAGACATAATGTCTTAATGTAAATGCCTGCACTTCATGTTGTTCCATGTTTTCACTTCGAAATGCCACATCAAGGAGAGGGTTTAAGAAGAACATACTAGGAAGTATTAGCTTGGTTCCCAGAAAGCTAACACTCTTATTTATATCAAATTTTGCAGCGCATTGCCTGTGACATAATTAACCTAACAACATTCAAATTTATACTCTCTTACTCCCAGATCTGACTTCTGAGGGTACACAATTGATGCAGGCAGTAAAGATTATTATAAGCAACATTGATACTGTAAGCAAGGGCAGCTGACAGGCTCTTTCCCTTTCCATATATGACCAAGATCATGATATAATGTTACCCTTATAACCAGGTACCCAAACTGGCCGGCACAACACCGGGAAAGAGGATAAGTTTGCTTGACTGCTTTGTTGTTTCATGGTTTCCATACTGCTCTTGTTCACAGTGGATAGGGAGACACTCCAAGGGAAGCTAACACACATACCATTGTGATAACCTGGCATGCAACAATGCATGAGTGACTGTCATTAATCTATCCAACTCTTAGGATAGAGAAGAGCATCCATCCTAATCACAAAGCAGTGGTGTTCAGTTAATTTGCTTTGAAGATACATGGTGATTACCCCTGGTCTATTCTTTTGTATGGGGAATATACCCTCATGACTTTTTATTTTCTTATAACTGCAGCTTTCTAAATTTCAAATATAAGCATCTTACCTCTCCCATCATATGAAGGTGTCTTCGCACTGCCCTAAGATGAGCCTCTCCTGCCAGTGGGTTGATCTGGTTGTGTACCGTCTCTGTAAACTGTTGCCAGGTGAGGACAGGAAATCCTTGAAAGGTCTTTCGCCAGACTGGTAATGCACTGAGTACTGATAGGGTCAATGTACTCATTGGTGATTCCATCTGAATAAGTGACAACATAAGATCAATATGGTATAATAATTAATGAATGCTTTTGAACAGATACACTGATACACTTTTACTTTTGTTTTTGCACAATTTAAATTTCTGTGCTGGGAGCATTATTCTTTGTTCAGATACAAACAGTATCTCTTCAGAACAATTCGTTTCACGACTAAATGTGTATGTAAATCAGATTAACTTTATGCCATACATGTATGCATGTGAGTTTTTGCCTTTGTGAACAAACGAATGAAACAAGACACCATTGTTAACATTCCCATCTATACTCTTTTCCATTATTCTGTTAAAATGCAATGACCGTAATTCAAAAAAAATTTCATGAAACTCTTGAAGGAACTCAATGGCTTTAGTTTGATTAACAAAGAAGTCTCTGTTATTAGATTGTAAAAATTGGGTCATAAAGGGTCATACCAGAGTCAACCAAAGATGGCTAGAC
>WURT03087985.1:0-12816 GCA_009936505.3 Holothuria glaberrima | reverse complement strand
GAAACGTCGTGGAATTTTCCGCAAACTTTTAGCACTTTTTACTACCTTTATCGACCTATATATATATATATATATACTACCACTACCTAGAATTAACAGGCAACGTAATGTAAGGCACACAGGTTTTCAATGACGTATTTTTACAGCCAATTTGTTTACATTGACACCAAGTTTTGAGTGAACCGAGAAACAGAATCACCATTTTTCCGACTGCAATAACATTCATTATATCTGAAGAATGAAACAAATATATGATATGTTCAACATCGAGCAAATAGAAAAATGGACAAATTTTAAAGTATTTCCCGATAAGCAATCAACATGTGATATCAACGTACCATTTATGCAAAAGTAAGTTACATATAGCCACTGAAATTATTCTTTTCTGCAAAGATATATGCCTCTCTCGCTCATGAAAGCAGAACGATATATGTTCACCAATAACAGTTAGTTATTTTACCACAAAACAAGCTAAAGGCCGTTTCTTATGGTTTCTAAGGAGTTCGAGTAAAATGGACTCTTCAGTTTCACCGACCTTACCCATACGTTAAACTAAATTCCTCCTTCAACTTTTATTCATTTTAGTTCACATCCACAGCAAAATTTATTCCTTCAGATTACTCTTCTTCTTATATGTTCTAGCTAGAAGGCCGACTGGAATATTATCTGCCTAACTCACAAAACTGCATACTGTCTATATCAGCAACCATAGAGATCCAATTATCATGTTTGATAAGCAATTTCCTTGACTTCGTTTCGGAGTTGCAGATGCAATTGCCCTCAGTAAGATTTGACTGATGGACTAAGAGTTCTCAAATTTAGTACTCTCATTATATCAAAATTTTCCATCTTATAAAACCATTAATTGCAGCCGGTGGCATTTCATTAAAACTCCGACAGAAGATAAATTCACAAACATTTTGCAGGAAAAGGTTGAAATTCGCACTGGCAAGTTTAAGAGGATCCATATGTAAGCAAGCACGTGGGAATCTATGAAACAACTTGCACTGCCTCATTGAATACAGTCTGTTGAATTACATTATCGTCAAAAAAGATAATATTATGATTTTTTATTTTGTTGATCTAGAACTCATTTAAAACGAAGATGTTTCTTGAAAATGCAATTATTCGAAGTGACCAAAATGACATGTCAAAAGTCCGAGCAACTCGATTCGCAGAAATATGCAGTTTGCATAAATTTAAATTGCAGACATCTTAATGAAGAAGAATCTAAAAATTGTAGAACAATACGTTGGTGTTTGTATACTTTTTGAGGTCTACAAGGGCAATTATGACAGTGACACGAACATGTGACATTTGATTCAGGCCTTATTTGGAAGTTTCAGTTTGAGAAAAATCCTTGTTCTTGTGAATGCGATGGTACTTGAAGTATTTCCTGTTTTTCGATCATTACTTACATAGTCGCTGAAACGTAGCAATCTTTAGTTCCACGGCTGGTTTTTGCCTTTGCAAAGCACTGTGAACACCTTCCAGGAAGATTGAGTCAGGAAGCTTTGTCTGGGAACATCACTCAGCTGTGCCTCAATCATGCAGCCATTCCCCTTAATTATATATATCATCACCGATCTTAAATCCTAAACTTAAGACGAAGCATTATTGCACTTATTTCCTCGATAGTTGTGTTCTTAACCCTGGAACATTGACATGGACCCCAGAATGGAACGTCAAAACGTCTCATTTTTTGAGGAAGTTGAACAAATGGCAGTCATTCTGAATGTATATAAATAGTAGAATTAAGCCTATTATAACTAATGTGCTCTCTTTGTTCACCCGGAGAGTCTAAGAAATGCACCAAAATTACTTTACCACGGGCCTCAAATTTTGAGATACAGGGAAGTTACCAAAACGCGGCCATTTTTGAGGTCATGCATAATAGGCTAAAAAATACATGTCACGTATTATAACACTGCTAAATTGTGTTCCAACACCACGAAAACATGGGAGACGTCAATCACTATTCCACTTGCCTCAAGTTTTGGAATATAAGCGAATGTTTATCAAAATGGCAGCCATTTTCAGTTTGTGCAAGTAAGACCTGAAAACGTGTCACTTGTTAGTGTAACTGCTTTAAATCTTTCGTAGATCTAGAAAACATGCATACCCATATGGACTTTGAAATTACCCTTCTACTTGTTCCAGGCCTCGAGATACAAACAAGAATTAATGAAACTTACGGATATTTGGAATTGATGCAAATTAGACATAATACCGCAACTATACGTTGTTCGCTGTCATTTTGTAGTCGGGTAGCAGGTGAAAAAAATACAAAATGCTTACCTTTTTGAGTAGAATATCAAAATTGGCTCAAATACCTTGTGTATGTGTTAAAAGGTGTAAAAAAGCTTGTTTCCAAAATAATTTGTATTTTTGTGGCTGCCATCATGGATTTTAAAATGAGCGTTATTTTAAACATATTTTTGTAACATATAAATGATTCTGAAGATAAAGAGGACATAAACTTGTGTAAAGAAGGAAGAAAAGTTCTTTAAAATTGCTCAAAACTACGTTAACTGTTGTAAAATTTGAATCATCGCAAATGGCCGCCAAATTTTAGTATGCCGGATATAAAATGGCTGTCTATAAAGGTATTTGGTGTCAATACAGATACAAACATATTTGTTATGACTAAAATCATATGTATTCATAAGAACAAGACATAAGATTATGTGGGGTGGTGTCAATGTCAATATGAGTTATACTGATTGTCACCCTTTTGGATTTCAAAATAGCGGGCACAAATTGGTTGGATCTACAGATTGAAAAAAGTTCTTGTGACTCAAACCATGTCTGTATTCGAATTAAGGCTGAAATGATGTGGGATAGTGCCTCGTTAAATGTTAGAAACACTAAATTTCTGCCATTTTTAGCTTGAGAATAGTGGATACAAAATGGTCTTCTATAAAGTAATTGAGCTTAGGTGGCAGATAAAGACAATCTTTCTAGCTTAAATCATGTATCTGTATTCAAGCAAGGGCTGGAGTGATGTAGAAGAGTACCATAATAAAGGTGAGTAGTGTCTTGAAATTTAAATTGGCGGTCACCAATACAAAATCGGTCATGGAGGTCATCAGTGACAAACTGATGACGGTATGTAGATAACGAAAATGAAAAATGCAACGCAATACATGGTGATTGCAACCATGTTTTTGACGCATAGATGCAAGTGTAATAAAAAGGCTAGCATTGATGTAAAGGCCACTTTGAAAGTTTCAATTTTTACAGACTACCAGTATGGGAGACTGGTCCTATAAAGCATCACATTGGTGACGTCCACGTCTGTCGAGGATCCAAAGTTTGATATAGAAAACTTCATCAATTTCAGAGGTTTATTCCTAGCAATTTCTACAGGGCAGCCATGGACAGAACAGTAACGTTTATATGGTAAATCCAGTAGCAACAAGGTCCAGACTTTTACTGCTTCTCAGAACACGATCACAATCTGGTCGATTTTTCGGATCCCTGTAATACTTTTTTCTCTGTCAACTGTGAACCAATCACCCAAAACCCTATCTCAGGGGCTTTTATGTAGCAAATATGTTTGAAGATATTGTTTATGGATTTGTTGAAATCGGGTGGTCTAACAATTGCCCAGTGGTAAGAGAAAAAAATTAGGGCGATTTTCCAAATGGAGAGTAGATTTAACAACATGGCCATTAAAGACGCATTTAAGGCTTAACATGGCTAACATTCCCGTGTTATTTGATGGTGGTGTCGTAAGTGTACCCAAGTGTAGGAGCGAACAACTACTTCTATGCATTATGGTGCTTTTAAAAGGGGTTATTCAATTCAAGGCAATAGAGTAGATAGCCCACACATTTCAACTGCTGTGATACAGAAAGGCACAGTTACACTTGAGGGAATCCTACCTAGGATCTGGCAGTCAAGTGCAGGTCATCGACCACTGATGGGGCAGCTACATCAGAAAGTCTGCCAACAAATTGAGTAGTAGAGGAATCACCCCTCCCGGGTCACCTGGTCAAACCCCAACACTCAAGTAATTAGCTCTCAGATATTGAGCAGGACCCCATGGAGTATTGAGAACGACGGAAACACTGGGCATGCACCCTACCGCACTGGAGAGATAGCACGTCGACTACCAAGGTCGGAAGATGGGGAACCTGGTGTATGAAACTTGAACTTGTGCATTTTCCAAACAAATGCAAGTTGAGTCTGCCCAGCTTGCTGAATGCCCCCAAAGTGGACTCTGATCCACACTTACCTTGATCGGGAATTCTCTGGACAAAAATATCCATAAACGTGGGTTTCTTCTGGCAAAAGGGGTTGCCTTGGCACTATTTATGGCCAATGGCGTCTTTACAGCATTGACTATACTGTTAGGAATTGCTAAGGGAGCCATTCTTTGCTAAGGGTGTATTATAGTCTTATAGTATTATAACTGTAGTCGACCCGCCACTGGACAGTTCTTGCAGCCCCTGCTAACTGTTTTGAGCGTCAGTGCATTGAAGTGGAGTTCCACTTCTTGTTTAGGGGTTCCAATTTCGTCGACGGTACTCCAGCCAAACAGAACGGGGTCTTAAATGACTCTCTGTCTAGCATGTTAGGCATTGGTGAATGTACGCTCGAGGAGGTATTTATCCACCAGCTAACATTTGAGGTGAGACTGATGAATGGGTTATGATTCTACAATCACTAGGTCCCTGGAGACCAGGTGGTCAATTAGCAGACAGAACTGCATGCAGCTGGGCCATATTCAGATGGCAATGGAAGACAACCATGACCAAATGTTACAGGACTTGTTGCCAACTTCTCATCAAGCACCGGGAGCAGACAGGAGGTGGAAAATAGACTTTGTGAGAGTGACGATACTCTCCTGAGGATGAGAAGGTTGGTCCCTCTTGAGGGTGTATTCGTGCATCCAAGTGAAAGGAAGTGCTTGGGGAAAGGTGGAATGAGAATTCTCCCACTTGAATGACTTGATCAAACCAGCTCGTTCATTGGAGGTGACAATCGCTAGTCAATCAGATACTCAGCAACATCTGTCCAGTGCCTTCTCAAGGTATTTTTGATTGGGGGCTGACTTTTGCATGTTGAAAAGATGGAGTGTAGTTACGCTACGCGCCACCATGGATTGGCGCGTAACGTATGAAAGAACTGTTTGAAAAAATGCCTCCAAAGTTGCAGGAAATGGCCCCAACAAGTTAAAATGTTGGTAACTTTTTTTGTTTACGTTTATATCAAGGTGCCAAACTTTTTATTCAATTTTATCCCATTTGTTGTAGAAAACTGACTAAAATTTCTAAATTGAAGTCGCAAGTTGGGTTGATAACTTGAACCTATTTTCCCACCTCATAAGATAATCCCTTTGGGTAAGAAGGCAATGCGATCACGATAAAGTGATTTCTTATATTTTTGGTTGACTGTAAGGGAAAACTGTGGTGACTAAGTGGAGGGGTAACAATTCCAGTCCTTGAAAAATTCTTGTTTAAGTAAGATGGCATAGGTGCAAAATGCAGGTATCTTAGGCAAATCTGTCAATTAATTACAAACATAGAAATTATCATTATTTATTGATATATTGCCTGTGACTCGCTATAAAAAAATGTAACGACAAATGCATACTACGAATGTTACCGTACAAGCTACTCATGACATTATATTGCTCTAAGATTCTCTACTGATGCGGGGTCCCTGAAGAGGTCGGAATTGTATATTTTTCGGAAGTTTTTTGGTTATAATAATGTAATATTGCCCCAATAATGGTTATAATATATGGAGAGTGTACCTTGTTAAATGCGAGCGAAGCTCGCCGAAATTTTGCATCGAAAATCGTCCCCATAACAAAATTTTGCGGGGAGAGTTTGCACCGAGACACTTTTAATTCCTAACAAAATGCATCAGCCAATTAAAAGGCGAGTCTTCCCCTGGATTCCGCTACTTTGCATTCTTGCAATGCCCTGCTCCTCCGTAATGACTCCAATGCACAAGAGCAATCGGCGTTATGGTAGAACTTTTATCTTTGAATAATGCGTAGATATTTGATATCGATAGTTAACACGGCCATGCGGTGAGGCTGCATGCGCGCGGACGAGCGAAAATTTCATTACTTTGGTTACTGATATGTCCAATAAACTCAATGCTCAATTCCATTCCTGAAGCAAGGAATGTTGCAGGTACTTTCCTAATTTCTTAGAACTTGAATTTACTAAGCCTGGCTTTTTTTCTGTGCATCAGTGGACCGGGACCCCGACTCAGCTCGGTCTAGGCCCATAGGAGTTACGCCACTGTGAACAATCAATAACTAAAGACGGAGTACCGCAAAATTTCGCGACTTCATCACGCATTCACCGTTTAGATTTCAAAAAAAAAAATACGCAGAAAGTCAAAGTTAGTCGGTACATTCAAATACTTCATACATAATCGAATTTTTTCCCCTTATTGACAGAATGACGAACATGATACGTAATATGTTTTAATAGTAAAACGGATAGACTAAGTGATAGTTGGGTATAATTTTTCATAATGATATTCATTATTTTTAATTTTTCTCTTTTTGGACGTTTTCATTGCATTTAAAAAAAGTATGCACTGCAAAATTATTGGAGGCTGCAGCCCCCAGTCCCCCCGGTTCCGACGGCCTTGCTGTCACTGCCAAAAGATGGAGGGAGGGCAATGTGCCCTCTAGAGATTACATGAAAAACATCTGAAGACTTTTGTGTCTGGTGAGTGACCTCAGTGGCAGAATTGGTCCTACTGAGTCTTCGGAGCGAGAAAGAACTCTCGAAGGAGGTTTCCCCTTCTCACGACATCCTGGAGACAACCCTCTATGCGTTTCAACGTTACGTTTAGCTCATGTACAAGATTCTTAAAATAAAGCCGTGGGCAAGGCGTGAATCCGTGACTAGCAGCCGCTCCAAAAGGGCTCACGCCTCGTTGAACGGCTAGGAAGGGATGACATAGAGAAATGTATCTCGTACTACCTGAATAGGCCTTAATGAAAAAACTTTTCATCTTAAGCCTATCACAGCGTCCTCTACATCAAATTACAGGGTACAAAAACATTTTGCATGAGGTCTAGTTCAGTACCATGAAAATGAGCTAATGCGAGTGACATATCTATTTTAATACCCTATCCAAATTTAATGTGAAACTTTCCGTAACGTAATTTTCTTGTGGTGAGCCTTTTATTAAATTCTTATAGTACAAGGTTGCAATTCTGTATCGCCTTTTTCAATTAAGGATTTGCAAGGTGGGTGGAATTTTGTAAGTTGACAGAATCTCACTGTCTTTAAACTATGATGTACGTAACTGTTTGATACAGCAGCAATGCAGTTTTCTACAGACACAACATGTAACTGACATCATTTTAAGGCAACATAACAGATCTCGATACCATTGTCAAATAGCACAACTAGATGAAAAACGTGCATTCACGGCATGTATCGCATTATCCATATGTAGTTCAGATATTTAGAAGGCACTCTTGGCCCTTTCCTGGGAGTTAATGGCGTCTTTGAAATATAAGTGATATTTACTGAAGACTTCCATCTACTGATTCGTCACATTAAATGTTTACTCGGTCATCACTTGTCCAGCTTGGAACTGAAAGTCGAAAAACAAGGATTTTTCCCCTATGTATACATATGCTCCATTATTGAACGTTCAGTACGGTTATCTAAGCTTATCTGGTAAATTGCAATGCTCAAGCTTTGAAGATGTGACTTGTAAATTGAATATTTTAGAATGTTTCACTTGGTGATCGGGGACACAATCAATTTATTTTTCTCGCATATTTAGTGCTAACTGATCATTTCAGACCTCATTTTTGTAAATTAAAAAACCATTTAAGTGTAAGACTACCGACCATCTGTTCCGTAGTTCCCAAAATGCAACAAAATAATCTCAAGGACTCTAGTAGTTGTTCATTACTACTTGCTGCGAATAAAGCCTTTGAGCAAAAGGTAATATGCTTGTACTTGAACTCAAACTTTTTTTGTGATCTTAGAAAAGTTTCTTGAGTTTCGGTGGCTCTCACACAGATTATCAATTGTTGGCTTTTCTGTTATTAACATTCAAGAACTTTTAACATGTGCTATCATGCATCCTTTGCGAATACTGTGGACAAACGTTTTGTTCAGAATACGAAAGCTATAGATTTTAGCATATAGTTTTGTTACGTGTTAATAAGTTCAATAAAAGTTAGTTATTTCCCTCAATGTGTGCAGAGGCAGGTAGTAGCATTTCAGTGTTAGAACTAGGACTTAATACGCCTTCTTGTAACTATGACATCTCAGTACTGAATGAAACAGTGAATTTATGATGGATCAATGTGCGGCCTATGTTGATGTTCGTTAATATGCAAATGGAGGATGGAAGTATAGATACTTTGTCTGGTATGAAGAAAAAGGACTACGGAGAACTGGACACTTTGGGTTTTCTAAGGAAACTTTATATGGTTGCAAATCATTACAAAAGTTTCATTAAAGAGCATCAACTGCCAATTGCTACCTAAATACCAACAAGGTTCCCAGAAACAGGCCTTAACTTTGATGCCACAATTGATGCTTCTGTGGAATCTTGATATTTGCTGAAGTGCAAAAAGCAAAACAAGTTTTCCAAAACTTCAGCTTTGTCGTACCAACAACTGAAACAGAGGGGCGGAAGGGCTAAAACTACCCATAACTAAATTGTTTCGTCCTCGAAGTCAGACCAAACTGAAAATTCCTTTCAACCCTACAAAAAACTTAACTTCAACAAAATAATGAAAGGTCATGTCTCCAGTGGTGTGTGAAGTTGGATCAGGCGATTTTGTCTCATTCGTTCCCAAATCGGATCCTCGCTAGAAAATCTTCTTAGGTATAACTTTACTAAACCTAAGGTCAGATTTCCGTCCTACTTACCTCAGGAACACCCACCAAAAGAACCTTTGAGGGCATGTCCACTTTTCTAATCGATGTACTACCCACTGTTCTGCCACGGTAATGAATTTTTAATTAATACAGTTGTACTACATCATTAGCCGCAATAACCACATACTGGGAGGACTTTTGTTGACAGTGGAACATAACCCTTTTGCAGTGGCGTAGCCAACGGGGGCAGGGGGCGGGAGCCCCCAGTTGAAACTCTCGCCCCCACTTCCCCCCAAATGAAATTACAGACCGAGAAAAAATATTTTAATACACGCCAAATATGTTTGTCTACAGGCTACATGATAATGTCTATTGCGATTTTGTCAGTCCTAGAAATATACTGTACAACTAGAATCCGATTATGAGCAAGTTCACACAGGACTCGTATCTGCCGAGTACGTCCATCTTCAGTATATTTAGCCCAAGAATGGCACCTCCAAACTGAGGGTCTGAGCTCTGTCTCTCTCGAGTCGAATTTATCAACTTCCATTTATATCCAACCTGACATACTGACGCTTTTACTTTGTGTGTAAAAGTCATTGACTGTGTTCGGTCTACTTTTGGGCTAAAATTCCAAGAAGCGGGGAGAATTTCGAAGTAGGGGCTGAACAGATTCCTGCTTAGAACACTCGGGAAGTGCCGTTTCCGGCCATCTGGGAGTTTGTAAAGCCGAAAATTTGTGGTACGCTCCCCGCCAACTGATGGTGGCGTTCCGCAAAGAAACATATATTAACATTTTTCACAGACTGATTTTTTTTTTGCATTTAATGAGAAATTGCAGACATGAGATCCATATTTCAAGGCTGGGTACATACAGCTTAAAACACTCGGGAAGTGCCGTTTCCCGTGATCTGAGGTTTTGGAAAGCCAAAAATTTTCTTGTGCGCTCCGCGCCAACCGATGGGGGCTCTCCGCTTAGATAGTCCTATAGTATCAGCTAAGTCTGCCCCACCTGTCATACTCTTCGCCCGCCCTCTGCCCCCAGATTGAAAAGTCTGGCTACGCCACTGCCCTTTTGAGATGCGGAATGTTAGCCCCTCCCCCTTCCCCGCACGGTTTTGGAATCCCTAATACTTTCCTATACATTGCAAAGAAAAACATTGAGTAGACCGTTTGCAGTAAGAAGTACAGACGCAATGCATCAAAGTCTAGATAGAAAGCCGAGGCGAAATCTACTGTGGTAATGCGTATGTTGCAAATTATCAACAAGTCTCCAGCAGCTACAGAAAGAAATTCCCACTGATACATGAAAAAATAAAATAAGAGAAACGGAAGCCTCGGCTGCTTCATTTAGAAAAGAGGAGACTATATTTTCAAGGGGCCGAATTCCTTAGAAAAGAGGACAATTTGTTGCTCCTATAACCGACACTAGCAAGCCCAGCTGTCTTGAAAATTGCCAAGATCTCACAAGGGCATTGAACGGTAGCTTACCACAGCCTACCTTCGAAGTAGTGCTTTTAGCTCCCTGGTCTATTAGCAAAAGCATCGTGCAGTGAAGAGTTTTCATTGAATAATTACTTTAAGACTCAATGGTAAGGTAATTTCGCCCTGAGTGCATGTTTTCTACAGTTCTATGAAAAGTTGTACACGTTCTGATGCGTGATGATAACAAATTTGATAGGTTTACAAATTTTGCACGTAAATTGCATAGAATAAACTTTGCCTCATTTCAGCTCATTTCAGTGTCAGTCGTTATGATGCTGCGTTTGTTAATGATGTAGCAATGATGGCTGGTAAACAAAGGAAAGTCTCTCCTGAAAGTCACTTCTGTCTTGGGTTCATATTCACACTATCCTATATAAATTTTATGTGCAAGGGTGTAAAGGGTGTAAATTTGGTATAAGACTCTTTGTAGTGTATTCACTTCTGTGAGTGTGTCCGAGTGTAGCCCTAGGCTCATAGCTAGCCAACCGGAGGCTATTTTTCCTGCTGGATTACGCATGAGTATTACAGCAAGAGCTTTAAAACTAAAAAACATTGCCTTTTGATGGTTGAATTTAAATTAATAAGCCATCTACAGGAAGCAACCTGGCTCATCCAAAACCATATACCAGATTGCCTATGGATGAACATTGGTGAAAGTCGTCTCTTCTTTGCGACTAGTGCTCAGAGGGTGACAAGTCAATGCGGTAATAATGGCTCCAGGTTCTTCTCCAGGAATTGCCATGATTTAACTGCCCCATCCAACGGACGGGAGGAGTGGAATATCCTCGCTCTTCACAACTGCTCAACAGCAGAGCAGAGTGAAGAGGAAGACTCCTGAATCTGATATTTTTATATACTAATTTAAACTTCCTCAGGATCATTGCAAAGAGCAATGCCTAACAAGCAATTTTGTTCCCCAGGAAGTTGTCAAACGGTTCCACGGGTTTTGGATCGTGGTGTATCTCGTATGCAAAACCGTTTACGCAAAGCACCAAGCCAACAACAACCACAGTTAGTGTAGGTATTCCATGCTAGTTTCCATTCGAGTAGCAAATTTTGTGGTCGTGTTTAAAACGTAGATAAACATAATCAACATGACAGCGGTTAACGTTACTCACGAGTACCGGTAAGACCACATTGCAATACGCATTTGCGTCATCGGGCAAAAGTCCTATTGTTCTGCTAGGTTGCTCTTGCTTGACGCTCCTGCGGTTTCATCAGCAATGTGTCTCAGTTGCACCCTCGTTTGATCGTTTTTACATCAAGTAGGCCTATATTTTGTTGAGAGCAAACTACTTTGAGATTTTTGGAAATTAGTTTTTAAACTATCAGAAGGTACTTTTTATTTCGCAAAAGACATTTTTTTGCCAACATGAAGGTAGCTCACAAGCAAAGTTAATGGGTGAAAGTCTACACAAATATAGTCTTTTATTGAAGGCAATGGAGTACACAAAATTTCATCAGCGTAAGTGATTATTACTAATGTAATGGCATAGTGGCGCATCTCTTTATTTTCCAGGAACGAATCCAATCTGTGTTATCAATGAGCCAACGGATCGAAAGAAGACGAAAGAGCGAGCTTGTTAGTGTTTAGGTTTTCTTTTAATTTTGGATTCAGACGGTCTACACTCTAAAATGTCTGGTTCAAATTGAACCGAAAACGGATCCAATGAGCACTTAACCGAAAACGTTCAACAATTTTACTAGTTCTGGTTGAAAACTACCCATTTTTTGTACAAAATGAACCAAATCTAGTCAAATATTTGACCAGAACTTGGTTCAGTGACCATTTTTACAGATTCGGCTTATCGCCCCCCCCCCTTCTGCCCCCTTTCTACAAATGAAGCACTCCTTTGTAAGGCAACACCATACTTGGTTACTGGAATAAATGTATTCGGTGTGTTAGAACTAGGTCTGATTTATAAAAAAGAACAATATATGTATATCTTCATGTTAAATGTAAGGGTCTGATTTTGACGCTGGTTTTATTGTCATCTGGTATACTGCGACGTAATCAGCAGACATGAATATCGAAAGGAAATGAAAATAAAATGTGTGATGTGTAGACTCAAGACAAAAAAGGCAATGTAGTACACAACAATTATTATAAAAATAGTCGGTGTTATGAACTGCACCAAGACATAAATCAATAACTTTTACTGAGAAGGTTGTCACCACTGTCGACTTTTGCCTTATGCGCCTATGTAAAAAATAAATTCAGACATACGTTTTATTTTAAGGGACCTTTTTTTATTCTTAGCATAGGGGTTAACATGTTACTTGTCTAGGTGCTTACTTCTTTGTCATCAATCATTTTGATAATGCACAGCCTTTATAGCCGACAAGTTATGAATAATCCAAGGTGAAATGCCATTTAACAATTTTATCTAATGCCGGAAAAAATTGAAGGTTGTTTCAGACATCGCATCCCAGCCAACACACTATGTGGGGCCCACATGGTATTACCGTGGGATTCATGGGCAAATATGGGAATGGGATACCC
>WURT03087974.1:0-12816 GCA_009936505.3 Holothuria glaberrima | reverse complement strand
TTGTGGTGCCTGCTGTAAAAGAACTTTTGCTTTCATAATGAAAATTGTATAAATGCAACTTTACTCATGAAAAAAAATCATCGAAGGAGTAAAAACAGAGTGATGTGTCTCTCTTCTTTTTTTTCTTTTTTGTAATAGGCATGTAACGAGGACTTGAAGGTCTCGCAGGTTAGACGTAACTGGTGGGTTTTCACTGTAAACACGACATTATTTACTAATGTGACGTCACATTCAACAGTATCAGCGGCTCGGTCATTCGATTAATTGGTATATCAATTTAACGTAATTTGTAGCTCCATAAACTTTCTGGAAATCGATTTGTTTGTGGTCAGTAGTGGATTAGGGGTCCCCTCATTCCATTAACCCCCTACTGAACGCCCATTTTGCCTCTTTTAGTGATCCACGGATGGTCGACGCAGATTGTGCTCCCACGTCAAACATTGGCAGTTTACAGTGTTTGTGCCGCCAAATTTATCAATATTGTAACCCCTGACAGCCTGAGCACAAATGTGTCTCGTCTGGCGCACTTTTTACGGTTAGCTCGTCCTTTCGTGTGATATCCTTAGAACGTTAACTGGTTGTCGTAGTTAGTAGGGCTGCAAGCCTCTAGACATTACGATTTTCATTTCATTCGTTCAATGCAAGGGGCAAGTAAAGATAAGAAAATAATGATTCAGCATAGTTGGGACCAAAACGGGACCGTAATATTTCGGGTTGGAGGCTACATCACTCTTATAACCCAATATGACAAAGAAAATTTCAAGATTGACACCTCTCTGACCCTGCGTATGAAACGTTCCGGTAGTCTACATAAACAATACCTGGCTACTAGATGTCGCAACCACGCGTATCCTAAGTTTAGTGTTTCCATAATGTTACATCGGAAGTTTTGAAGTTTTGTTAGTCTATTGATATGCTTAGGTTTTATAGTTTTGTTGCATGATTCAAACTCCTTTTGGAAATCCTTCTTATACGCAGAGTCGAGAGTATGGAGAATGTGCCACTGGGCCTGAGATTTACGGTTACACCTCTATGTTTTGAAGTCTCGTTGTTCCGCCGTCTCTATATTCCGAATGTGTGCATGAAGGACAGTGGTAGGATGGGGCTTGTTCTAACCTAACCTTTTCTCTAACACTAACCTCAATGCGGTCTTTTCGGAACATAGAGACGTCGGAATAGAGAGCTGTCCCCGAGAAATAAATTTGAAGTTGAAGTTGAATTTACAGCCCCGTATGTGGAAAAACTGTGAAAACACTAGGGCACCGTGTTTACTTTTGTTTTGTCGAAAAGGAAAACTCTTCAGTCACTTTTATCCACATAGTAAATACAAGGGGGGTGAGAGTTGGGGTGGGTGTGGATCGAAAAGTCAGTACTTTATATCGTGTATACATACAACCTTCAGCAAGGCATCACTACGAGTACTTCCCGGAAATTTCCCACATTGTACACGAAGTAGTAGACATGTTAAACACGTGCATATTGGCCTACTGCTTTCTGGCATGCTTCTTTTCTTTCCACTAAGTCAAGTGAGTCTCGACAAATGCAGCATTTACAGTATACTCTACCACACAGCTTCAAATTTCGATAAGAAATCGGTTCATGCATGAGCATACCCGTGGGGTGATGTTTCCTAAAAAGACACTTTCTGGCCTTTCTAAACAAGATACCGTGACTGAGAAAGGCTTTGCAAACTTTCGGGAAACTTCATAATATCAGTTTAGCTTTTTCATTGAGTAGATCCACAGCGCCCCTCACACAAAGGGCCGGCGTCCCAGGGTCGTAGTCAAGGCGGAAGGGGGGCCCTAAAACGTCCACCCTCCTGGATATATCTGAAAACAAAAACCAAAACTATTGCTGTAATACATTTGAACATATCTCTTCCCGTCGAACCAGGGAGCTCCCTGGTCGAACACACTTCTCTCTCTCTGAAAGGTATCACTACTTTCTCCAAAGTCCCCTCGACTCTCTGGCGAAGAGCCAAGGGAAGAAACCAAACATGACTCCCGAATGAGTACTGCCTCAAGTATGCCACTCCCCCAAGTATGCCACTCCCCCTCCGTACCTTGTTTCAGTTTATAGGGCCTACTATGGCTAACTCCTTCTACGGCTAACTCAGACAGAAACTCTTCAGTTTCTTGCCGGTATTGGTCCGCTGTCTAAACACATGGAAATATATCTTCCACCTTTAACCAGGGAATTGCTGCCTAACAAAGGGTAAGTTTGTACGAACTTACGATGGCCGACCTATAATCAATCAGCCGTGGTCAGAATACTTCAATTGCCTTTTGTGCAATAAAACGTTTTGTTATGGTGACTGTGTCTCACAATTGCACTGTTTAAATAGGCAACTGTTATCTACTGAAAAGACAGGATGAAAAATGTCACGCAGGCGCAGTTCCTTTTGAAACAAACTTTAAGGGTTCCCTCCCCCGCCTGTTACATCGGTAACATAACAAATCTGTCAATCTAAGTGTTTGCCTGAAGACATAAAAGACACGACCAGACTTGCACTGAAGGTCCAATGAAGCGAACGGAATGAGATAATACGGTCCAATGGTCCGATACAGTGACTATTTGTTTGCTTCAAGTCGTTCGTCTATCTACGGATATTTCAGCACGCATGCTGATACAGACTGCCGACGGTCTGTCCTGCTGTAGAGACTTTTTTACAACGATAGTTATGCGCGTCCATACTTTCGAAAATTTGATCACATTCACAATTCAGGTTTTTTTCTGTTTTCAGTCAACGTAAGCCTGGTTTAATATTCTCCTTTTTGTTTTAAGAGTAAACACAACATTTTTAATGATCTTATTTTCATGTTGGAAAACTGGTGGTGCAGATTCTTTCAAAGCAAGTGCATCGGAACATGAGCTGTACATCATAGTACTCTGCCACGCTAAACCTATCCTATAAGTGGTGTTAGCTTGGTTTGGCTGCCTTGTGACGACGGGAATATGTGAATACAGAACCTCTACTCCCCAGGGTAGCATTAATAACCCTGCTCTCTCCTTCAAAATAATCCTATGGTATCATATCCCCTCGACTCTCTGGCGAAGAGCCGAAGGGAGAAACTCAAAAGTTTACTCACGAAGGAGTGCTGCTCCCGAAAGGAGCTACCTTCCCAAGGGACAACTTTAGCTGAACATGACCAACCTCACGACCTTTAGACCTCTACATCATGGGTCTGCCATGCGCGGCCCCGTTCTAGACTGGCCGAAAAGCAGAGACACTACACATGATCTTAGTCAAAAGGCAGAGAAGCGACAATGTCCTATGGTCTAAAGGGCGTAGGAAGTGGGGGGCTGGGGTGCCAGCCCCCATTGAAATTGGAGGGAGGAAGTATGCTTCAGTCCCCCACTTTCCAAGAACGAAAACCCCTTATTTGTCTCTTCTGTAAGAAATGTAAAAAAATTGCTGTTTTACCTTAAAATTTGCATCTAAGGTCCCTCAAATATCCAAAAATTTTCCAAAGAAGAGGGAGATACCCCTACCTTTAGACCCCTCACCAGGACGGCGATCCGAAACATGGTTCATCCCCCTCCCCAGTCTCGAACAAGGCCCCCTACGCCTATGTATGGTCTACATTTTTCTGACATCGTAGTTAGAGTCATTGAAATTTATCTTGATGTCATCAGCAAATGTATTTGTGACGTCATTCCACAGAACTAACTTACAAAAATTTTAGCATCAATGAAAATGTAAACATTGCATGTCACACTCTGAACAGGGAATAGCAACTCTCTGCTCTGAATAATAAAGTGGAAACACACGTCTTATCCTCCAGTGAAGAAATATTTGATGTGACATGATTGGTAAAGTGGATTTTTGTATTGACCCAACAAAGTAAAAAAACAAAAAATGCGCTATGAAATGTTTAGTTTCTTATGACGACTTCATAGAGAAGATATGGATTGTTAATTATTCTCAGTTGACACAATTACTTGAACGTATTACGTCATCATTGGGACACCTCATCTACAGAAAGGGGTTAGTATAATCCATGTCCGTACGAGACGTTCATTTCCACACATAAATAGCTTATTTTATTTCGTCATTAATTTTTATTTTAATGGAGTTTTGTTACAGATGTAACGACTTACTGTTCCGTTATTCACAACTAGTTAACTTTTCTAGTACCCGCCATTTGAAGTGGACGGAATAAATTGCATTCACCCTACCACTGCGACAAAAACAATTACAGGAACACAAGTGGCTAAGTGGTCGCCATTACAATTTGGAGTGCGGACTAGTATAGATTTTTTGATGAGGACCCGCGGCGAGGGAACTGGACCGTTGAATTGCCAAACTAGCGGGCTGTAATTGAATGATTCGCGCAGTTGGACATCTCACAACAAAATGCATGCTGAACGACGGCAACAAAAAAAAAAAAGATTTGTTAACAAAGTTAAAACTAAGTTGTCCGAAAGTATGTGAGGCTCCTTAACTCCACATAGATATACATGTGTAACGTGAATGGGACCCACAGCTTGATTTACATCTTTCTCCTCTTCGAGATGCATTGCCAGAAAAGTAACAAAAAAGAAAAGGTGGGCCTTTGTAAAGCAAGGGTGGTTGCGGCTAGTGGCAACTTTAGTTATAAAAAACTCTAGTTATTTCACGAGTGAAAGCTGTAGGAAAGTTGTTTGCCCGCTTGGCGGACGTGTATTACTCCTGCACCTATACTGGCTGCACTCGTAATGCCAACGTCCAAGAACTTTCGCGAGAATTCTTCGTGAAACTGTGTTAAAACTGTACCGTATTAACTATTCATTTATACGATCACAACAAACACAATACAAAAATATTCAACGAAAAACCGACTAAAGCAATTCTGATTACCACGCTGTTCAGACGACCAAAGTCAACGGGGTTTTAATGTGTGATTCCTACCGCTTAAAGCTCACACAATGAAGTCCCCATTTGCTAACTGTATAACAACGTTTTAGAGGAAGCTTCGTCGTGAAATGTGAATATTCATATATCGAAACCAATCAACCAGTCAACAGTAGAGCGGTAACATCAAATTAGGCTCATGAATATAGTGAAATTGGATTATCTCTGTCATTGTTCGTAGGTGTTAAAGTATATACGTCACAAGTGGAGTACATATTTGACACTTGCATATGATGAAGGCAACTCCCTGATGAAGGTATGAAAGTTGTCAGCCACCGGGCCCGTCAGCCACTGATGAACAAGGATTAACTGCCACAACGAACCCTGGACAATTCTGGTCATTAAGGTCATAATGGGGACCTAATATTTCATTCTGGCCATCACACTAGTCTATTTCTGACAGTTTAGTCGCCAGGCTTACCGTCATTAGGAAAATCTTTTTTTGTCGGACAATAGATTTGACACCTTACTAGTGATCAAGGGAGGCGACGTGTGTTGGAGTATTGGACATTGCGGGCGGGAGGACCTCAATATTATCTACACCTATACGTGTACATGTTACTCAGGTCTATGTAAACACTCTACGCTAAAATACCAAAATACTTCGGATCATAACTTATAGGCCTGCAGGACTCTGTATTAGTAAATATTGCCGCCAGTTTTACCAATATGCTGAAGATACGTTATACTCCCTAACCAAAATATTGGAAGGAACTATGTCTCACATACACCAATTTTAGCAAATATCACTGCAGTTGACCAACTCTGCGGAAAGATTTAACATAGTCTTATTAAGTTCTCAACCTTATTATTGAGAAACTGTACAAATATCTCTACGAATACTTTGTTGTTCTCCGAACATGCACTTTGATCAAAGTGCGCGAAAAAGCGCGCCTGAAAAATCGTTTTTCATGACCTCGTAATCATCACAAAGTCTAATATTCAAACAAATGTCTATGACTGTAGCCAAAATATCGAAGATACCCCATACCCTCAACCAAATTGTTAGAGGGGACCAAGTCTCACACTTACAATATCAGCTCATATAATGGTCGTTCGGGAAAGAGGACTACAGTTTCTTAAAAAATCCAAACTTTTTGGCGCGTACAAAGTAGTTTGCGATCACCAGTTTCCCGGTACATATTCGGCTGGTTGACCCCCTCTCCTTGTTAAAGAGCTTGGCCCTCTGTCGGACAAATTCAAGCACCGCTCTGGAGCTTGTCCCTGTGGTGATCCACATAAAGATAAAATATCAAGGCGCAATCTACGATTTGCAGTCCGCAGGCAGTCTTATACCTTGTTTATTACCATGCCACCTTGAAGCAATGATGTACAAGAAAGCGCTCTACCATATGCAGTCCGGGGGAGTATCCTGTTTGGGGGAAAACCAAAATTCTCCCGAATATGGAATAGCTTTTGCAACACATTGTACAGGCTTAGTAGGAAAAATTCAATACTAGCCTAAGTATTTTTTATGGAAACATAATCGCTTTCCCACACACCACAATCTTGCACACCGAAAAAGATAATCATGTATCCAGTTTTGACGATGATAGTTATGTCATAGTAACTCCCAGGTTGGATGTATTGTTGTACAGATAATGCAAAATGCCGATATTATAGATACCGCGATCTCTCAGTTTGCAATAGCCTATCGGCCGATATCGACCGATCCGATACCGATATTTGATAAATAAACATTCTGCAACTAACCATAGGTCACCGAGCACCACGATGAAATGTCTTTATTATCTTGGTGAGGTAAAACATTGGATTTTAAATTCAGAAATACTCAAAAGGTGAAACATTTTCATGACATATGGGACGATAAATGTCGGTTAGGTAATATCGATATTAAAGGTAGATTTTGCCGATACCGATACAGGAAGAAAATGAGGAATAAGCTTATCGGCCGATACCGATGTTGCGCAGCCTACCGATAATCTTTACAACTCTATAGTTGCTTATAAGCCTACCTGTATGCATTTTTTCAATGAAAGTACTCTTTGAAAGAGCCCTATGAAAAAGCTAATCGTACGGCTGACAGAGAAAGTTAATAGGGGATTTTGCTTCTTCACTTCAAAACTGTGTCTGTAACTTTTAGACTTTTGGGAAGAATGTCCTTTGGAGGATAAAACCTATACAAAGGGAATCTTTCCTGTAAATTGACTTCAACGACACTAAAATCTGGCTCTACAGTCCAGCTAGCGTTTAATTAATGGCCAGTTTCAAAACCAAGGAGATTTTCTCTCCGAAAGATTAAGGTTTCAAAGAAGCTGAAAGCTTCTATCGTAAGCAATTACAGATTTTAAACGTTTGCTATTTGAAACTGTTTTCCTAAAAACGGCTGTTTTTAAATCACGTCCAGTACTTCAGTGTACGATTATGGCATTTGCTAGCTTCATGCATCGCCTTCCACTCTTACATCTTTACAACGGGATTTACATTCTACCAACACCCTTGTTTAATCAAACCAGTGAAGATGTTGATTTTCTACCGCTATTTCCCATCATTACTTAACTTCATCACTAAAAATTGCATTTCCTTGTAACTTTTAACCAAGAAATGGTTAGACTATATCTATCTGTCTATGATAGCGATCGTAGTCAAATTTAACCAGGGTGGTTTTAGAGAGTAAATCAGAGTTCCCTTTTTATACCCAGATTTGAAGGAGGTAAGGGCTCATCACTCCAAGCATTTAGGAACCGTATCGATATTCACAACTAGTGACTGCACTTTGATTGGCGTTAATTCAAAGAACAGCTTCAATTAATAATTGGCCCACTGTTTTATTACAGGTTAATGATACTCTGATTGACCTACAATGACTTGTGTCGACAAATTTGATGTAACGCATATACGTAATGACAGGTCAGATCATGTAGTAGCATTGATATCACACACAGTAGTGTACTCCGCAGAATATGATCTACAGTAGTTTAAACTCAGTAAGGCCACTGTGGGATTGTCTAGGTATAAACAGATTATTTAATAATAGGGAGAGGCTAGAACTAAAAATAGCTGGTAGTAATTTAACTGTTTCGACAAGATAATTGGCCCATGAAGTAAGGTGTTTATGCTGCTGCTAATATGCCATACTGAGGAGGCAGTGACATGCCGTAGTCAGGATAATAGACGCGTAGCTGATATAGCCACAAAATAAAAATATCACAACAGCTTTCATGACATCTCAGTGTCGCACCTATAGATCTTCGTGACAGGGGAAATTCCCTTGCCTGCTTCAATACGCCACTGCTTTAAAGACATATGCTCGTCACCCCAAACTATATTTTTAGTGTGGGGGTATCAAAATTCTCAGTTGGTTACTGCTCTTTGATTTACAGCAAAGTTTGAAAATTCAAATGATGCAGAGTAGCACAAATTCCACACAGTGCAGAGAGAGTGCTTGGATTACATATAATAGCCTTGTATGCTTACCAGGACATGACCCTAGGTGATAAAAAAAGGTTTGTATCTGCACAAGGGGAAACTTTACACAGTTATGGGAGGAACTACTAGTTGCATAGTTAGGAGAATTGGAAATGTCTGGGATGACGAGATTTGCCCTTTAAGTATTGGTACAACGGTGTTGCAAACCTTGTGAGGAGGAATATTTAAAGTGTACCTAAAGTCAAAAATAGTATATGTCACAAAGCTTGAAAAATGAATCCATATGGTTCAATTCCCATCTCCACGGGGTATTCCTGAGTTGAGTCATAAAATGTTGCTGCGTATTCACTCAACTTAAATTGTTAGATTGCGCAATAATTTGTGATGTCCTTCTTGTACTACTCAAATTGCTTTCTTTGTTTTTCTGTGTTTTGCGAAAGCCATTGGACCTTGTCCCGAAATATGATCACTGCTATTATAGGGTGCACACTTGACTATACAATCCCTCTCCATACAACATGCTATGCAAGAAAACAGTAAACATTTCAAGGTTGTATAAACATTTCAATTTCCAACGGAAACAAAAAGCAGGTAATGTGAGTTGTACAAGAAGAACTTCACAGATTATTGCACAATGACTATTTCAAATTAACCGAATATCTAAACATTTTTTATCTCTGCAATGAAATAAGCATTGAAAATGGGCAGATGGGAGTTAGATGAATAGGATTTATTTTCTAACCCTACATTCTTGTAAATCTAGACTTGAATACACTTTACTCTGACTAGTGTCTCCCCCCTGGTTATACCAAGGGGCATAACCATGCAGGGAGTCTTGATCCCTGGTGCGAGAAACACTAGGTCTCGGACAGTGGTGTTATGAATCCAGGATTACATTGTTATGATATTAAAAATTAAAAGAAAATTTTCTGTGCAAGGTTATTACGGTATGTAAACACGAAGCCCAAAGAGCAGACAACGCGAATCGTGGTTTGTTGGTCGTCGAGTTTAATACAAACTATTTCACGGACCTGCAGTCATGAATTCATGTGTGAGTATAGTTTAATTTATGTTTTACACATGACCCCTTACACCCGGATCTTAATTGGTGCAACTGCGCCGGCGTCTCCAGTACGGCTAGTCACGCCATCCCGGATACGACCGTAGCGCATGTTATTATACATCATTCAAACTTGTACTCTTCAAAATCAAATGAAACTTTTCCTAAAGTATGACCAACATTTGTGCTTTAAGAGTTTGCCGCCAGTTTCTCTCCTGATAAATTAAAATCTAACACATTTGCATCACTGCATGTAATATTTTCAATTTAAATCTTCAAAATGCGTTCCCCCTTATATACCCCCGCCATTAATCTGTTAATCTGCGTTAATTTTGTGCTGCGCCCGGCTCTTCCTCTAAAAGGTGATGTTCGCAGTCGAATTAATATGCTTTGGATGGAAAGGAATGGTTAAAATAATAAAAAATATGTCACTTTCTACAGCGATAAGCATCTATAGGCTTACAACTATAAACCACAGATCCTAATACGGCGATGCAGTCCCTACTCTTTCAGTCTTTTTAGCCCGTCTGACTTCTCTGTAATTCCATCAACATTTCCGACAACCAACACATTCTCAAATCGGATTTTTCACCATTCTTTTTTGTCTTTCAATTTCCTTATGAACCTCAAAAAGGGAAACAAAGCAACAGCATCTAAGGCAGTCGGAAACCCACTCAAAAATCTTTTCAAATTGAAGGCTTGCGGCTGGTTATCAGAAATAAGCCTCCCGCAACAGTCGGCCCAGCTCTAATCCAATTATCCGCCTCGAAGGAACAAAATGGCCGACCAGATGTAAGTCCATTTTTCTTCTCAAATGGGACCGGTGGCGAGAAAAGGAAATGCTCGACAGACTTTTGAAATATCACAACATTTATAAGACTCATGTTTGCTTAGATGAAACTGTCCAACAATGACTCGGTGATATGGGCACTGGTTTCAAGAAAACGATACGCAAACCAAAAGGCGCAAGCAATCGTGGCGGGAAGATGAGGATCGTCCACAACTGGATAATCCCCGCACACGGTTATTAAACAAAGAAAAAAAAACCATGGATGCTAAGCGACATGAAGAACCTTTTCAGTTTCACTATAATCCCTGTGTCAATTAGAACCTTAGAGGAGCAATAAACATGTTTATAATGGTTAGATAGGGTGAGCAACAATCTGGATAATCCGAAAATAGTTTTATCTGTTAAAAGAGAATAAGCAGTCGCACCACGTTTGTTTTCAAACATCAGCTATATTTCGTAAATCTCCTTTTATCTTCCTTACAAGGGAACAAAAATATTGAACATTATATAGATAAACCAAGGAGTTTTTTTCTGCTTAACTTTACCAAATAAAAAGCAAAAGTACTGTCACATGATTAAAAAGATCCATCCACGAATTATCATACTAGGGTATACCTATTCAGTTTGGGGTGACTGCAGTTTGTCTCTAAGGACCATTTAACAATTTTCTAAAAGAGATTGGTAGGAAGGAGAATTATAGGTACATAGTATTTCCTTTAGCAATATTAATGTAAGTCTTTCCTTCGGTTGAACTGTTCGCTTGGTTCTTCAATTTGCTACAAGTCATTGATATGGACACCAGCAACGTGAAATCTCCATCACAAACTTTCGACTACACTTCTCAAGATCCGAGTCAAAATAAAAACTGCCTTTAGCTAAATTTAAAAAAGAAAAAGAAAAAGAAAATATTTAAATATTTTATTTATTTTTTTTTTCGCGAGGGATTTGGTGGGGAGGGGATATTTGGGTGAGAAACGTTTTTTTTTTTTTTTTTGCTACATTCCATACCTTCTTTATACTGTTGCTACAGGATATTAGCACTATAAAGGCATGTTTATGTTGTCAAATATGGTCACCCTAACTTGAATTACTATACCTTACTCTCTTTACAAATTCATAAGGAGTTCTTTTTGATCATGTGCCAATGTTTCTGTTATTGAACCTTCATAATCCATGCAAAATATCACTTTACCTTTAAAATGGTCTTCCATGATGTCTCTTAGAACATAACTATTGCATGTTTAGAGAATAAAAAGAACTTTATTGTATTTAGCTAATATTTATATAAAATGTTTCGGCGACAGATTATTCCCTTTTAAGGGAGGAAAACGTGGGACTGAGTGACGATAATAATTGTCTGAAACGCGAAGTAAGGACTTACAGCATACTCAATGAAGCCGAGGACTTCCCCAGTAAGGTCATTTACGGACGGTGGTTGGTGTTAGCCCGTGCCATTATTTTGTATTCTGCCGAAGGCCTCCCTCATTGGAAGTGGCCACACTATACACTTGTGCTTTTGGCAAATCATTTCGGGCATTCGGGGAATTGGTTATATTTTCTTAATCATCTTAACATTACGGTTATCATTCTAAAATAAGCTATATGTCATCTGACTTATCTTTGTATCATACTTCAGTAAATTAAATACTATTCTAATGAGGTTTTTTCATTCGTTATGTAAGCACAAACTCTAGCAAGTTAACGATGCACGAAATCAGATCAACCATGTTGGGAAAAGTGTCGGCCCTGAACATTTCAAGTTCATGTTAAACTATAGATAGCGTCCATTGTAGCAAGGCAGCTTGGTGCCAGTTTATTTAAGCATGTAAACAGGTAAACAAGAGAGTACAAACGGTCAGCTGTGTGATCTGGTAGAAGAGCACGCAGTTAGTTACTTAGTTAGTTAGTTAGTACGTTAGTTAGTTAGTACGTTAGTTCGTTCGTTAGTAGTTAGATGAAGTTTGTGACGGCTCAGTTTGTAACCATATGGTTTAAGTCGGGCCGGCCACGGCCTTTTATTCCAGTTGTGGCTCACTGGCTTGTTTTCCCTACTCCATTGCTTATGCTGAGCACCAAGCACAATGGCAGTAGGTTCCATTTTTAAAGTCTTTGGTATCACCCAGCCAGGATTCGAACCCCCGACCTTCCGGCTGCAAGTCGGATGCTCTAACCACTTGACCATGCAGTCAGTCGTTAGAAGAGCGTGCAAAACAGCTTTGTATAGTCAGAGGACAGATGGCTGGGTACCATCCCTGGAAACATTTGTCCCCTGGAAAGTAACAAGAATAAAAATTACTATTTCCTTACCACATGTTAGCATCCCCCTCCCGACAAGTTTCCCTCCTGAAGGATGGAAAGTGTCTCACCCCTCCCCAGTAGAGGAAAAGGAAAAGAAGGACGATGGTGAGAGGAATGGAATCTGCGGAAAGGATGGAGAGGGTGGAAAGTAGAAACAGCTGCATTCTGCTCTAAGGGAAAACTGAAGAGGGTGAGGTTATCTCGTTCTTTGAGAGAACAATACGTACTAAAAGAATAAAGTAGAGTATAATAGACGGAACACTTCGTACCTGTAGAAGGAGTAGTAGTAGTAGAAGGAGTAGTAGTTGTAGTAGTAGTAGTAGTAGTAGTAGTAGTAGTAGTAGTAGTGGTAGTAGTAGTAGTAGTAGTAGTAGTAGTAGTAGT
>WURT03087973.1:0-31277 GCA_009936505.3 Holothuria glaberrima | reverse complement strand
TGAGGTTATTTTAGAGTTAGATTGGCTGGGAGAATCACATCAGATGGCTGTTATTTCTCATTTCATAGGCTCTTTAAAGAAATTGCAGCACTGTGGGAAGAAATTTTTGAAGTAAATTACCTCCCAATACAGGGTAGGTATGCTTAGCAATGCATGCTTTGCAAGCAATTAATGAACTGCAGTTCTCAAACATTGACAAAGAAATGCAGTGCAGTTTAAACATTTTGAAAAAATTTGAATGGGCTTTTTTACTGGCATTGAAGGTATAATTAGTGAAGGGTATTGTTGCCACCAAATAAACAGATTAAACAGTGCCATTAAATGCGATTGGGATTTTTGCAATTACAGTCACATTATTTACTTTTCAAACACCTGCCAAGGCTGCCTTGCTTTATTGGGTTCTCAAAGTTGTGTCTTTGTCAAACCCCTAGGTTATATGTTAAAAGTCTAACAATTTATAAAAAAATTATATATAATTTCACATGATAAAAAAGTTATTTCCCAGTTGATGAAACCAAGTTTACTCCCTAAAGCATAAGGTCAGTGGGTGACTCTCTCACTTCCTTCTCAAAGCGACTTTCAGCGATTTTATCAGATCTTATAAAGGGTATGATATTTTTTTTGTGTGTGTGTTTTTTGTGAAGATTTTCATTTTTCTTACTAGATAAATAAAGAGTAGTGGGAGTTATTGCCAGCAAGAGAGATTTTTTGGTAGCTGTGTTACAAAATTTGTCACAATGTGCAAATCTTGCAAGGAAGGTGTGCATGCTACAGTATTTGCAAGTGCTGGACTAATATTCTTGACTGAAATGTAATGCTCCTCATTAATTCTCTATTAAGAAACAGGACTGATCTCTACAACTCATAGAAGTTTCACTTTTAAAGAGTGTCCCCTTTCATGCTAGTCTGGTAGCATCATCCATTTTTGCAAAGCTATTTGTGATATATCAAATAAGCCTCATGCAGTGTAGGCCTGTACTGTCTTACTTTGTCACATCTTTGACAAGACAATCCTACAGTTGAAAATTTTTGAACACCGCTACAGAAGTGGTCAGTCATTTGGTATTTACTAACATACAGACTTGTCTCCTCATTTTATATCCTCAAGAATGTGTTTTGTCTATCTAGGGAAATAAATTTATATCTTCCAGCTAAATCAGAGGTATGACAGGCTTCTGGTCAATGCAGCTCAGGCCTCTAAGACTATACCCTCATGTGTTGTCAGGCCTTTCTCTTGTACCTTTCATAGGGATAGGCTGATATTCCTTTCGATAATGTCAACAGAACGGCTACCATTTCAAGAAATCTAATCCTGTCTTATATCCCAAAAGAGGGACAGGTTGAGATTTCATGTTTTGCTGTAAGGCTAGGCTTATTGTTCATACATACCCTATTGATTGGTATGATGGGTCTGCAGTGTAAGTCTAGCCAGCCATTTTAGTTGATGATTCTTTTGACTGGGTCTTGAATATTCATAAATCCCTCAGGGTACTTCTCGATTGGCTAGTTTTTTTACTGAATGACCTGACATTTGAACCAAGAGGATCAATGCAGGGCCTTAGGTTAAAATCTTGTCAATTCAGAGGGGCTTTCAAACTTTTAAGTAGAAATTTTGGTCTGACCTAACTTCTTATACTGCTGATACTAAGAAAGCAAGTTATCAAGACTAAGAAAAATAATGGGAAAAATGAAAATGCTTGAAGTGTGTGAAACCTTTTTGCACGACAAGCAGGCGAGAATATTTTATGTGCTTGCAGATGGAGAGGTTTGTTTGGATAGTGCTTGTGAGTCAGAACAGATATGTCAGGTCAGAATACAGAGAAAGATGACAGGCTGATGATATCGGAGAAGCAGAAACCTTGGTTGGAATTGCTTTATTCTGACAGAAATTAAAGTAGGGGACAAGATGCAAAAGCTATATTTCTGCCAATCGTTGAAGCGCTACCAGCATGTAAAGGCAAGATAAGGAACCATCTTCATCAGGTCAAGACGGGAAGAGCTTTTGAGACGGAAGTTGATTGACTGAGAGGAAATGAAACTCAATCTTGCTTTAGATTGTGAGATTTAGATCAACTGTAGGACACATTCTTAACTGACAGGGTTTTCATTTGCAGCTTGTGCACATTTAAGCGACAGGATATTTTCTACTTAAAGTGGACAAAACTGTAAAGTGTGAATCATATTGTACAGTAGTTTTTGTCCTGTGTTTTGTTCTTTTTTTTTGGTACTTAGTTGTCTTTATGGGTTTTGTCATGTTGCTACACTGACTGATTGTTTTCCTCTAAGAAATATGTTCCAACCTGAAGACAGATGGAAGAGGGGTGGGGGTGGGGAGGTATATACTGAATGTATATTGTAGCAGAAGAGAAATCCCTAAATTGCATTAACTTCCTTATCCAGTGTTAATCTTATAGAAATGTCAAGAAAGATACAGGAGACAGATTTACCACTGATGGTGTAAAGCTCACTTCATAGCAATGTAACTCCTTCAAAAAATAACCAGTGGCATAGCTAAGGGAGTTATACCCCGCCCCCTCCTCACTTTAAAGTCGTTTCCCACCTCGAAGTCCTCCAGTGGTAAGTCCAAGGGTGAAAAAATGTATTTTAATGATGATTCCACATTTGAAAGCGCCATGAAATGGTAGTTCCTCACACACACACACACACATACACACAATTTTGTTAGCTTCACTACTGAAAACAACCCCTGGGTCATCCTTGCCTGGAAGTTGCTATAGTTGCAAGTATGGACTGGCCTGCATGGTCTGAAGTTATCTGAACATGCTATGAGGTACTAGTTGTGCATACTTTGTGACATGCACATAGCTGCATTTGTTGCAAAAATAATTATGCACATGTACTGTAGTATTAAAGTGTAGCCAAGTTATTTCTTGTGTTGGCCTATCCGGCTGGGCCTCTTCATCTAAGGTGTAGGCTACTGTTTTCTTAGCACTTGTCACCTTAAAGACCTGGTGATGTTACTTGTTATAAAACATTGATTTTGAAGATAAACTGTGAACTAAGTGCTATATGTATGGTGAACTCATAAGGGCCTTCTGTACTTAGTTGCCCCACATTTGTCTCATAACAGCGGGCTTGCTGTATCAGGTTGATATTGTACTATATGCAGCTTGCAATAGCTTTAAAAAAGATTTTGCATACATCGATTCCTGACTAACATAGTGGTCTGTGTAGCAACTTATACATAAATTGATAACTTTGAAGCCTTTATATACAGCCCGTCATTATTCTGTGACAGCTTTAGATGGAGTGATACAGTATACAAATTACCTTCGTCATACACAAAGTTGATACAGTACTCTTTATGTACAAAATAACCCTGTACTGTGCATCCAAACACACGTACTGTACTAAAGGAGTCAAGACCCTTTATTTTACACACACTGCATTAGGCATGTGTGAACAGTGTTATGTGTTTTGTTAGGTGCACGCACAGGAACCATTTATTTCATGGAAGACAACATTGGTCGTCATGCAGGCAATTTTACGGTTGGTTAACCATGGATTTGGAGATATTTTTTGGTTTGGCAGCGATAATTGCATGTAGCTGCTGGAATTTATGTAGTATTCTGAATGTTCTCTCGCTGTATCTGTTAATTTATGGCTTTCATAAATCTACCGTTGTGTAACCGGTAGTAAGTATACATGAGAGGTTTTATTGTCTCTGCCTATACTCAAGACTAGACAAAATTATGTCTCTTTAAGGCAGCCTTCATCCCTGCCACATCCTCCCAAGTATGGTACATATACTTACCATTGTTTATGACTTGTGAATATATATGTTCACGTTGATAAACATATTTTATGTTGTCTCTGTTGTCACTTGCCGTGTGCATTTTCTTGCTATACTCAGGATTTAACGACAGTTAGGAATGGTGTTACAGGCAGTCAGGCTGCTTGCCACCTTCCAAATCCTTCTCTTTTCTGAGACCTCAGCACCGTAAATTTTCCTTAAAATGCTCTCATCGGCTGTCACAATGTTGCATGTGGCCCGTCAAACCTGTTTCATCATGAGGGACAGTAAGGTGAACTTTGACAAGTTTAAGAGGGGCCAAAGCAAGAGTCGATCATAAAGGTAGTCAAAGCAGAAGTGTCGTTGAAATTGAGAAGAGCCTTAAATTAGCATGCAGGCAGATCATCGATTGGACATTTTGAGAGGGGTGGAATTTCCATTTCAACCAAATACATATGGGTGCAAGGAAAACCAGAACAAAATGTACGATTTGTTTAAAATTTGTATTCCTTTGTCATTTAGTGATTTTGCAGTACTGCGTAGTGCACCTTCATAAAGCGATATGTGTTTAGACATCACATAGAAAATATTTAAACAACCGATAAAGTTACATGAGGTACTGTATCCCGTTCAAGATTCATTTTGGAAAGTGTAGACCTGTTTATGCATAGCTAAGACTTGAGTACAGATTGTACAGTGATTGCAAGGTCATGAGAAGGAATACACAGTGGAGTGTCACTGTAAGGGCATGAGTACAACCCTTTTTCTTGAGTACTATTACGAAATTAATAAAGAGGGGCCAAAGCAATGGTCAATCTTTAATATGAAGGTGCAATACACATTACTGCAAAATGACTTAAACTGACAAAGGAATTCAAGCACTTAATTGTGCTCAACTCTGTAAAATGTGTGTTAGGATTTACACACTACAAAAGAACATCTACGCATGTTAGCAACTCCCTGGTTAGTGTGGGTACTCTGTTTGGCACTGTATGGCTAACAGTGATAGCCCATATTGGTGGGACATTGTCGCATTTATAAACAAAATAGGATGTCACTCTAAAAATTTCTGATGAGCTATTTCTGTGCAAGTTTGTATTTCAAAGTAATCGCTTGATGCAATGTTTTCAAGGATTTATAGTCATCACATTTTCTGGATTTCAAGCCAGCTGCAGTGTACAGTATCCCATTCCCGTTCATAATTACTTTAATTAATTTTTAGCCAATACAGCATTTGTCAAATTCCAATTTTCCCAACTTACCCTTGTCTTAGACCACTTCTCTAATGATAGCAAATCAGAACATCATACCAAAAGATTGACTGGACTAAAATCACTGATGGTGGGTGTGGATATATAAACTTTATTGTAATGTCCTGCTGTGATGCTTGGCCTTTTTAAGATCATTTTCTGCATTGCATGGTTGAAATCAGGTAGACTGATCAGAGATTTTGAAGGGTATTTTACAGTACAAGAGTGAAGCATCGATGTGCCATAATCACACGTACAGGCCTATATCCAGACAAGGTGCTAAAAGGGGGCAAAATAGCTTCCAGGGGGTAAAATATTTTCTTGGGGGCATACATCCTAAAATGCATTAGGGCAATGGCAAGTGTGAATTTTCTGGGGGGGGGTCCTACAGGCTTGTGCGTGCATCCTGGCTGGATGAATGATTGGCAGCATTAGCATGTGCTAACTCAGTATAATTGATCGAAGGGGAAGAGAAGTTAAATTGATAGGCACAACTTAAGACATATCAGGGACAAAATTGTTATGGTACAAAACCGCTACATGCCTGGAATGAGATTTAGTCCTTATCCTCCCAATTTCATTCCTCTCCCTCCATCCCCTTTGCATCACATTTGAGCAGTAGAACCCATTTGCAGCCATGTCCAATCACAGATACTAAAGAATTACCCTCAGAGGTTTCAGCGTGCATACATGAGGTGTATAGTCAATGTTCCTAAATATGCACACCCATGGCAATGGGAACCTTCTAGAAATTACTCCATATTCACAGTGGAAAACAAAAGCCTAGCCATTTGTCTGTCAATAATCGGTAGACATGATTCTTCATCAAAATGAATCCATTCAAGGTTGTTTTTTGGCTCTTTATATTGTTCAAAAAGTTGAAATTTATTACCTTGCGTTCTCCTGCAGTGTTGTATGTGAAAAACTTTAAGACATGTCAGAAATCCCCAGTTTTCTTGAGTAGATGAAGTTGTCAAGACCTGTATGAAAAACCACTAAAAATGGGCAACATTCCATATAACCGTTCTGTTATTGATGTTGTGTGGTCCTTGTACCTAAAATTCACCTTTATCTCCTTGTTCTAAAGTGCAGTTGCATTGGAGTTCTGACTTTGTTTCTCTTTTCATTTTATTTGACAGGTTTTCATCTCAGTGGTACTGTCACAGAAACGGGTCCAAATCTTTACGGTGATGAGCAGCAGAGCCATCGTGTCTCCATCAGCTTTGATAGGTGTAAAATTACATCGGTTAAATGCTCATGTGGAAATCGTGATATATTCTGGTGCCAACACGTGGTTGCATTATCACTATATAGAATTAGAAGGTATTAAATCAGTGATTTCAACACCTAGTATAACTCACCAATTAACTGCCTAGATGATGAATATATTTCTCACCCCTTCACTCTAAGCTTAAACTGGGTATGTGATGTGTGCACTCATTTTACAATGTGTCCATACAGAAATATGGAAGTTGCAAACATTTTCATTCACTTGTATAATTATTGAAGAAGCCCAAGAAAAAGATCAGTATTCACTTCTCTAACATATACTCACCCTGTTCTACACCTAATTTGCATTCAATTTATGCTTCATGTACTATCTACAGTAGTTTAGCACCATATCCCCTACAGTACAGTATCTCTGCCATCTTGTTCTAATGGTCTGCCTCACTTGCCTTTCGTGCAATTTCTTCTGTGTTAGAGGTTTTTGGGCTCTCCAAGTGCTGTTGCTTACTCTGAATTTGTGTGGTTTCTGCTAAGTTTCTTATCTTCATTGTCTTACAATGTATTTTACAATTGTCTCCCCCCTCCCCGTCGATCCTTGTGAGGATAAAAGTTAATTTAAACTTTTTTCAATGTAAGCTTAAATTGTAAAAAGTATATTTTCGAAAAGTTTACTTTGCAGTGGATTGAATGTTACGGATTTGAAATTTTGTCTTTAAGTGGATGACAGGCAAAAGCAGTCACCCACTTTGAAATTTTAGTAGCATACATGGAAATATGGAAGGGTTAATCATTATTGAGTGAAAACTAACCCCCACAAAGGTTGGTTTACAGTTTTGTGACTATTTAATAATGTAAAAAATGCTGTTACACCCCCCTTTCCCATCCGTTTTGACTTCTCAAAGAGAACAGTGCCCTCATCCTTTCATATTTGCCAAATATTTCATTAGGGTGCAACCTAGTCATTAATTATATATATGAAGACAAAGCATTGCTTTTGCATTTAATGTTGGGTGGGTGTTCAATCCCTTTGTATTGTAAAGTGTCATGCGTTTCTATTGTTTTTTTTCAAAGTCTGAATATTTTCCAGTTGAAATATTCTGTGTCCACAAATCACTTAGACCTTGGATGGAACAGCACAGCCAAGAGCAGTGTTTGTCATTTGCAGGTTTAAATGCTACAAAAATATGTCTGCCTACACAGTTAATTAGATATTAATGTTTGCACATGCTCTTTGAGAGCAGAACAAAGAACAAAATGATAGGTAGACTTTGAAACGTTGCATCTTATTATGAGACATCCTGAAAAATTAGTCGTATGAATCTAATTCCCATGGAAATTTCCTCATTGCACAATTAAAGGAAAGTTCTTTACGGAAGCAGCTAGCACTGTTTCTGTTTTTCAAATGTCCTTACAACATATCTTTGGAATTTGAAGCTCATTTCAGGTGAAGTTTGGCAAGAAAATATCCTGTGGGTTTCTCCAGTAATGACAGAAATTATATATTCATTTGGGAGTATTCTAGAACTTGATTGGGTTTTATGCATTGTTATATCAATGCCAAGACACCCCTAGGGCTTTGAAAAGTGCAATTGTTAAGGCTGGGTAGGGCACAGCACATATGATTTCAAAATGTTTACTGCAACTGGTAATTACATTCTGGGCTGTGAGCGCTTGGCAGGCTTGTTGCAAAACTATGGTGTACCCGTGAGGAAGGTTGAAGTTGTTTAGTTAAGTCACAAATAGCTCCATGAAAGTCGCCGACATAGATGCATAAAGTCAGACTTCTGCTTGAGGACTTAACCTGATATTAAATAGGGAGGAAATTGATAATACAGAGCAAACCATTTTGAAGGACAATCTGTAATATTGGTTATGAAATGGAAACTTGTTTTCTTCTCTGAAGTTTACACTTGCCAACTTTCGTATTGTGATCTAATGGCAAACTAACTGCAACTTATGTACCAGGGAGACCTCTGTGATTATATTGTGCGATTACTTTTGTTGTCTTTCCTACTTGAATACTGTACCATAGTTTGTCATGAGTTCTGAGTACAGACAAAACACCTTTGATGTTTATTATTTCAAAGTATCAAAACTTGGTACAGTACATGTATGACTACTTTATACTGTGCCAAGGTGCCCCTGAAAAATGGAGTCTGCCAATGGCAAAAATTCATTGTATAAATTTAATTTCATTTTTGCCCATATATGGCCATCTGTGCTCTGAAAAAATAAGTTTTTTATGCTTCTTCTTAGAATTTTGCCCATCAATGTTAGTAGGAACTTTTTTGTTTCAAGTGAAATTGAAAAGTAAAAAATTTGATTAACTTTTACATTGAAGACAATATGTAGGAAACCCTACATGCACAGGCAAGTGCAGGCTTCAACAAATTCATTTTTCTTTGCTTGTCTGTCAGGCAAGCTGCTCTCTTAATCCACTAACTTGAACTAGCATGAATATCTACTTACCAGTTAGAATGTACCCTTACAAAAAAAGGTGTGTGAACCTGTGTCTGCAACCATGTGTGATCACTCGTGAAAAACAAAAGAATTTACATGTTTTCATGGGGAAAACTTGCATATTTGGAACACTCTGGACACAGGTTGACACACCTTTCCCAATTTCAAGCCGCAGGTTTTGTCTCAGAATTCTTTGTTAATGTTGGTTTTAAATTGCCAACATTTTGCATGTAAAACCTGTGAAAACCTGTGTCAAACCTGTGGAAAAGTGTGGCAACTGGCCAACCTGTGTCATTGTCAAGGGAAAACACAGGTTTTCATGCAAAAACCTGTGATTACCTGTGGCAAACACATGTGAAAACCTGAGGATTTGGAACAAATTGCCACACGTTTTTTTGTAAGGGTACCAAATTGCCATTGAACTTATTTTTGCAGAAGACATTGCTAGGGTGCTTGCTGGACAGGCATTTATTGAGCAGTGGACTTGGCCCAGTTATAATTTTCTTGCCTGAGACTGTTGGGTGGGAGATTTGTTGAGCCCTAGAAAAATGTACCCAAACAACTTAACAATCATTTGCTAAGCATGAATTATCTTTAAGGCTCAAGTACATGCTTAAATAATTCTCAAATTCTCAAATAATTCTCAATGTCCAAATTGTATTCAGTAAACTCTTTCTAACCTCTTACTACTGCATCACTTCTATCCCATTGGACCATCCCAGAGTCACAAAGGGCAGACGCATAGCACGCACACTGGATGCATGTCATCCCTGGTGTTGGTTCTAGCCGAATGTTGGTTAAACAGATGGGTTCATGTGGGGGTTTCGAAAGGAGGGGTCATAGAGGGCTCTCTGTGCACTATATTAGTCATACTCCTGGTAGTAGCTAAAGTGTTATAAGGGAGCAGATTAATCTAGGGTAATCAAATACTCTATAACAAAAACAGAGTGATGGGTTGTTTGATTGGGTGTGATATACATGTTGATTCAATTGCTTCATTTTGTGTGGGATGGGAGATAAAACACATCTCTGATTTGCCCCTTGATGATTTTGATTTCTATGTCTGATCACATTTTTCCAGAGCCAAAGATGTTCAATTACGGCTCCCCATATCAGAAACACTCCTCCAAATGGACCGGGAACAGCTCCAGAAGTTTGCCCAATATCTCATCTCAGCTCACCATACCAGTGTCTTGCCAACTGCTCAGAAACTTGCTGATGAAATTCTCCAGTCAAAATCCAAAATTAACCAGGTAGCAGGTAGGTAAAATAAGGGCAATATGGCTGATCTTTCAACTTTGTAATCTCTCAGTACCCTCCTATATAATGAAGTTACCAACTGCTATAGTAGCATGGGTTATAAGCATCATATGACGTGAGTTGTTCGTCCACACCCTGTGTCATTGTGTGGAAAGCACAGGGAATGCTTTTGTGCAATCATAAAAGAAAAGAAAAGAAAACCAACAAACATAATTGGAGTTCTGATGATCGTTGTTCAATTATAGCAGCTTTTTTCAGATAGTGTATGCTCTACTTTGCATACATCAAAACCTTCACAAACAGGTATGTATGCTTCTTTGCATACTTGCAACATGTGAGTGCTGTATCAGGGCAATTCTTACCATAAAACCATATAATAGGTAATATTCTACTTATTTTCATTTTGTAACTTTTGTTTATTTTTTTTTTTTTTTGTTTGTTTTTGTATTTTGTAATGAGTTTTTAATATTTCATGTTTTTTTTTTTTTCCAAAATAATTGTAATGAATCAAAACTGATTAAAAGTTTTATTGGTATTATCACCAGTTTAGTGTAAAAGCCTATTAATGCAGGGTGATCAAGGATAATGAACTATGGTCATTAGATAGATTTTCCAATGTCAGCTAGTGTAGATAAGAAAACCTGTCTTTATTTAGAAGTGGAAATCTTGATTTTCAGTCCTGGTACTAAAAATCTTAGAACAGAGCAGCCAGTAAACTTGGTTATGGTATAAGGGTCAGTAAGTACTGTGATAGGCTGACAGCAGTGCTGTATTTGGGAAAGTTGTACATACAGGTACTTTGTGGTATATACCAGTGTTGTAGTGAGTACATACTTGTACTCATGGGTTTGCACAATTGATTGCTTGTACCCCGTACTCATGAGAATTAATATGTTCTCAAACTCGTACCCAGAGATTTTGAAAGCTCTTCATAGGGGCTAATGCAAAATTTTGTACTCATACTTATGAAAAAGTACCCAACACAGACACTGCAGCTGTAGTGGTACTCATGGCATCATACTCACACTAGAAGTCTGGTATACAGTAAACCATACAAGTAACTCACTGACCAAAACTGTAAAAAGGGCAAGGAATTAGTGAATTTTACCATATCTAGAGCAGCAAGCAAGCACTAAGTATTTGTGGTTTAGATATCAACTACAATTTGCTTTTAAAAGGAGGGGATGTCCTAGGTATAAGGATTAATTGCTGTACAATACTGAGAGTATGTTATCTGAAACAGGAACTTATTTGAAAAGGAGCCATATGCTAGCTGGTAAAAATAAAGTTACAAACTAGACCTGCATAGGTATAGGCTACTTGATACCCCCAATACTGTATGAAGTACCTGCTGTCTAGATGCAATTAAATAATGCTGTTAGAACATTTAGCCTACTGTTTGACTTTGGCATTGGAAAGGACAAACAAGAAAGGTGTCAGGACAGGTGCTTATTGTTTCCATGACTACATTGTTGAAGAATATAGCCCAAAAACATTTGGTGAGTGATTCAGTAAGTAGGTACAGAACAGGGAACTGCAATGAAAACAGAACCACAGTTGCTAATCAAGAAAAGAACGGGAAAGAAACGCCGACTGTGAATGGTATTAAAAGGTTATACGTGGGTTGTTTGATGCCATGCAATTTCAAAAAACTTCACTGGAGTGTGAAAATTAAAACTTGTGTATTTAATTACAGTGAGCCGATCTTTCAATGCATTGCTGCATGCAGTGTTTTTCGTGGGATAATCCCTGCACGGGGTGTTTATTATGGACCTTTTATTGTGGTTCATATTCCTCTGAATTATACACAATGTGTGATACCGTAGCAACATATTCAGTCTGTCTCATTTTGCAGACAATTCATTCAACTTCAAGAGGTCCACCTAAGCTAGTGGCACAGTAAGCTCTCTGAAAAGTCACTGCACTATAAATTTATACTAACTTTTTTCCATATTGTTCAACCCCCTGTGGGCTGGGGGTTGTAGAATATGCCCACGGTGTTTCCCCCCTGTCGTAATAGGCAACTAAAGGGAAGGACTTTCACCGTATTTGAACTGTATTTGAAACCGAACTTGAACTTGAATGGTATTTGAAACCGTTTTTGAACTTAACCTTTTTATCTAATTGACACTATATAACACATTCATGTTGGTGTGTGGTTAAATCTCATCTAACTCCATGTTTATCAGCACACAACTCATAACTGTGTACTGCACAACTTTTGCGCTGGGTGTGTCTAAGTGAAAGGAAATCTCAAACATTTAGAATAAGTTTTTCTCAGTAAATGTTTCCCTTGGATTCGCATTTCACCAAAAGAAAAATGTTTCAACATCATCAAACTAGTTGGTGTTTACTACTACACTCTAGCGATTTAGGTTTTATTTTCAGAAATGTACAGTAAGTACCAAGTTATACATGCTGAATCATTTAAAAATTTGGGTTAAGAAATTATTTTTGAGCTACAACACACTGAACTTCTATTTGTGAGAACCTTACTTCTTGTTAATCAAGTTTCACTCTTAAAAGAGATCTAAAAATCATGGTTTTAAAAGTGTGAAAATTTTCCTCTATGAGAAGTGCAACATTTGCCTTTTAAAACTTTGTATGATTGTCTTTCCCATTACACAGGTGCTCCTGATCCTACTGCAGGTGCCAGTATCGGTGATGAAAACTGCTGGCATTTAGATGAAGAACAGGTTCTGGAACAGGTCAAACTCTACCTACAACAGGGTAGCTACTATGACTCAGGGAAGCAACTCAATTCACTTTTTGCAAAGGTGGGTACTTTCTTACCAGCCCTTACAGATCTAGCTGTTTGTCCACATCTTGACCTTTGACCCAGTTCTCTAGATTTAACATCATTCTTCAACCCTCTTGTTTTGGTATTTACTGTATTATCTCATATGTGCTGTTGGTGTGCATCCATATTTCATGCCAGAAATTCAGTATTTTACATAACCCACCAGTATAACTGACAGTTGTATACCTTTGGCATCAGATTCAAATTAAACTTGAACTAATACTTCCTTAGGTATAAAAATCTTGGATTGAAAAATTTGTGTACATATTTCTTATTTTATATTTGTCCACATGCAGGTCCGCGAAATGCTACAGGTGCGTGATTCCAATGGTGCTCGGATGTTGACGCTAATCACAGAGCAGTTTATGGCAGACCCTAGGCTGCAGCTATGGAGACAGCAAGGAACACCGATGACTGACAAACATCGACAACTCTGGGATCAGCTTGGTGAGAAACTTGACTGTCATATTGCTAAGAAAAGAGAATCGTTAGTTCTTGCAAAGAGAGTATTGGTTGTTGTGGTAGTATAAGTAAAGCTGGTGCTATTGCTCTTTTGATGAGGGTATGCATATAATGCTTTGAGATGGGTTTGAAATGTGGTATGGGTTGTCATACAAACCCTTAAACACAAAGGGATTTCAAGACAGACGGCAAGAGTGAGAGAGAGAGAGATGAAGGTCTAGTGTGACTGTTGTTCAATGTGACAATGTTCAAGTCAAAAATGGGTGTAGTACCCAGATGTTTTTGCAAGCCATTTGTGTGAATTTATGAAAGGCACCGAAGAAAGTGGTAGAAACAAAAGATGGAACATGCAAGACTGAAGCCAGACAGACCTCACAGACTGAAGTACTGTGAGATGGAATGTCCATGAGACTATAAAGGCCTATGTCCTAATGTCGTTAACATCGGAATAAACATTTGTTTTTTTAAACTGGTTAGTTTTGCAAAGTATAATGCAGAACCCTTCCATCAGATAATGAAGAGCAGATTCATTTTTAGTTTGGGAGTTTTGGTCTGGCAGACCCTTTCTCACTTTTGTGACTCACTCATGTGACAAAAGTACAGATGAGGTCATGCCTTATTGACCACAAAGTGTAGGTTGTTAATTTACGTTTTAATTGCAGTTATTCCTATTTTGCAACTAAGAGATAGATTGAATACTAAATTTTAGAGCCCCCCCTCCCCCTCCCCCCTCCAAAAAGAAGACTTTTAGTTAAAGTAATCATTAACAATGGACTCGGCAAGAATAATGGATTGACAGAAATGGTCACTTGATACAATATTAGCAAATCAAAAGCAAGAAAACCATAACCAATGAACAAGGTCAGTAGATAGAATATTAACCAATGAGAATCTCGTTGGCTCAGACTTGGAAATAGACTACTAATTGAGAAAACATAAAATGCTACCCGCTTGCCATTTCCATTTTGACTGGTTTGTTTAAGATATGTGGACATTTAACTTAGACAGCTGTTTTCCTCACCAATGATAGGTTAAGATCCTTTGATGAAAAATCTATTGGAATTATTTGTTTGTGTTTTACTATTCTCAAGATGTACCTCATCAAAGTTGGAGCATTTCCAAGATGCAAAAATTGTGATGTGGAGTGTTGCACAGTGTCTGTATTTCTTTGTTAATCTCTTAGGCCCTTTCGATTATCTGTTTATTACTTAACTCGTCTCTAGTTTGGTGTTAAATGTAGACATTTTCCAAAAAGTGAATAACTCCTCCCAAAATGAATCCCTCAGAGCAAGCCTTCGTTACAACTATCTTTGGAATAAATGTTAAGCAAAAGGATAACCTACATCTTATTAATACCTTTTTCCACATCACAATTTGCATATGTATTTTTTGTTTATTCATTGTGGAAGTACCAAAATAGTAATTGTCTTGTAAAATGGTCAATATTTGATGGATTTTGTTGGGAATTGGAACTATTTTGGAGTTTTTAATGCTTTTTACATCAAATAACTGGTGTGACATTAACATACTGTAACACAGTCCTTCAAGAACACCAATAGTTTTCCAGCAGTCTTAAAAATGGCAGAAAATTATTGCTAATTAAGCAAGTAATGATACTTCGCCTGTGGAAAGGGACAAAAATTGAGAAACCAAAATGTAATGATTGTTTCCTTGGAATCTTCTCCATGGTACAGTACTGTCATTTAAAACACAGAAACCTTATGTTATTGTTAATTTCTCCAGGGGGTAAAAATTTTGTAAGTGCTCAGTACATGTGTCCTATAGGGAACAGAATTGTATAGCTTCCAGCAGTTCTGGGAAGGCTTCTCAATTTTTGTTTGTGGAAAGGTATGTAGTTTCTGTGAAACCATGTGGTTCTTCCCTTCAAACACCCACTGAACTTGCTTGTGAAGCAATCTTGTCATTGAATCGGAAGCCTATAATGTTTGTCTAATGCAGCGTATTGACTTGTGCAAGGCATACAGCCAACCACCTAACTGCATTCTTCTCAATTCCAAGTTTAGTCAGTGTCTCACTCTTCAAGTTCAACCAACTGTATCCCTTTGTTCACAAGCCCTGTGGCTCTAGCACTCTCTGTTTCCACTTGACTCGTTTTCTCCTTTTTATTGGAATGACCTGTGGCCGTGTCAAAATATCGTTTGGTCAGCTGTGCACAGCGTTTTATGAGTCCTATTCCACTTGGTCTCCCCTACAAATTGCATACACACTGTATCATTTCAAGGAGTTGCTATTCTTTTCACTTATAATATGAAATGTGCATAATATTTCTGATGCGACTGATAAATGACTCTTTGATGCAGTTTTACGCTTGGTGGAGTTTCTCGCTTGTGTCCTTGCTATGCCATGTTGAATATTTCACCACAACTTTCGTCAAAACCCAGCAGAAGTCAATATTTAGCAGAATTTACACAAAGAGATGCTCATAAAATATTTCTGCCTTGTAGAGTGCGTAATGGCTTTATAATACCTCCCTTCCAAATGATATGTTTTAATTTATTCAGACTGACAAAAGGGTGAAACCACTCTAGTTTATTACTGAGGATGTGTTTTTGAGGAAGAATACTTAACACAAATTATTTTTTGTTATATGGTATAATTAATGTTGACCAAAAACTTTGGTTTTCAGTTGAATAATTTTGAAAGAAATTCTTACAATTAAAATAGAAGTGTAGTCATAAAATCATCTATTGTGTAGTAATAAGTGGAAAATATTTAAATACATGGCTCTTTGTGGTTTCAAGTGGAAAGGCAGCAACACGCATGGAAATAAAGTATTTGCTTCCACATGCAATCTTTTATTCATTGATGAAAGGGTAAGGATTTCTGGTGTTGTCTTTTAATTATTTTGGGGAATACTTTAGGATTTTTGTGGTTTTTGTAAACTGCATGAACTGGAGTGGAGATGAGAGACTCCGGTTTTGTTTATTTAAATTCTTTTAACCATATGTAGGAAGAAATTTCAGAAGCAAGGGAAAAGTTTTTCAATTTCAGTACAAGTGACTATACTAGAAACTGAAAATTTGGCCATTTGTAGAAAGATTGAATCTTTTTTTGCCATGCTTGTTCACATTTTCTATAAGGAAAGACCAAGGAAAAGGAAACAGGAGTTCTTACAAAAAGACAAAAGGGGGAGGCAGAAACCTTTTTCTTTTTTAAGCATAAACCTGCAGTTACTGCAAAAAAAAGAACAAAAAAAAAAAAAAAAAAAAGAGGTTTGCTTTGATCAGTAGTCAACAGTTTTGGCTGGTTACTTACAAAGCAATTTTCTATATGAAGCAAGACCCATCTTTATAGATTGGAGGAACAAAATATAACTATTTACAATTTTCATAACCCACTATTTTTGAGGACTTTCGTATTAGCAATGTCCCACTGTTTGCTGACCAAATTACCCGAAAGTACAACTCTACTTTGCCTGTCTTTTCCCCTGTTTACTTGTTAGTTGTAACCATCTGTAATACTCACAGAGGGATTGAATTTAACCTCTCCACTATGCTGTCATTGCTATCCTTTCATTGGCCTGGTCTAAACGTGATAAATGAAGGTTATGTATTGTAAATATTAAAAACAGAAAAAAATGAAAGCTTTGTGGAATTTATGTTGCTAGGTAACAGTAAAGACAGAAGGAAAAATTAAAGATTGTAGGAATATGTAGGTTTCATCATTTATTTGTGAAAAGTTAAGTACACAACCAAAAAGGCTAAAATGATGAGATTTGATGTAGTACTGTTTCAAGGTGGACAGTGGGAAAGAGAGAACAAAGAGAGAACAGTGTGTCCACAAAATACTTTGAGAAATTGCATTTCCATATTTTCCCATAGTGAGCAATTTGGCTACATTTTCTACCCTGTTGCCCTTTGTGTCAAGGAGGTGGGATAAGTAGTAAAAAAAAAAAGTCTGTATTGCAGTATCTCTTCTTGAGGATGAAAAGTTGCAAAATTGTATAGGATAGTTTTTCTTCATGCTTGAATTATGTAAAGAACATCTAATGTCCTTTTTGCAAGGGACACCTCTTCAGTGTTATAAGGGCCAAGGAGGTGTTGGACGAATGGACCTTTTGTATCAATGAGCTGTAGGATTTAAGTGTAGTAGACAAAGAGGATCAGTGATTGCAGTTGTATCAGAGGTAAATTACATTATTGGACTTGCAGTGCTGTTAATACTGTTTCAGTTAGAAAAGGTTAAATTTGTACATTCTAATAATAGAACACCCTTGAACAAATCTATTAAATTTTGACGTACTGTACTTTTACTAGATGAGTTTGGTAATGGGATATTTCAGGTTGGTTCACACAGTTAGCTCTACTTTGACAACTGTCTTGCCTGTATGTGTGTGGTACACTTTACCTTCAGTACCTTCCCATGATACATTGCTTGCAAATATTTCCAAGCACATCTGTTCAGACAGTGATGAACAGTTCACTTGCCACACATTTCATCTATTTTTTCCTGAATTTATTTCATTATCACCACTTTACTTGTAATTTTAGGTTATATCTATATTATCTGACCAGTTTTTAGACCAGGGTTAGGCAACCTACACTCTACTTGCCATATTCCATATGCAGTGGTAATAAGTCCATCAAGAGATGCTTTATTTTTTTACATCATCAAAGGCAACAGGGATGTTTCCTATACCTTTGAGGCCTTTGCTCAATGTCACTGATGAAGAAGAATTCAGCTCATTCCCATCAAAGGGTAGAAGATCCCCTGGTTTAGATAGATAAAATGTCATGCATTCTGTGATGCAGTTCATAGTCACATCCATTCTTCCTATTCTCTGCATATACTCATCCTCTAGCCTTGCATCAGTGACACAACATTAAAGATGTTAGGCTGATGAATTTGTTACATGGATGGTACACATTGCCCATCATAACTACCTAGTAAGGATTATCAGTTGTGCTATTTGCTGCAACTGAGGCCATTGCAACATAAAACCTTACTTATGTGTGAGTATCCTACTGACGTGATAACAAGCCAGTGCGCCACAACTGGAAAAAGGCTGTGGCCGGTCCGACTTACACCAATTGGTTAGTAACTGAGCCGTAAAACCTCATCTAACTCTAACTCTACATACTGTCAGGTGATAAATTCATTATAACCGATGAGATTGTGGTACCCTGAAACGCTTTAGTTCCAGCTGTACAGTATTGAACAGGTTTTGCAGTGAGTTATTGACATACCTGTCAACTCTCCTGGTTTTACCGGGAGGCTCCCTGTTTCTTGGCCAGTCTCATGCCATAAAATGGAACTCTCCCAGTTTTTAGACCTATCTCAAACCTAGTTGTTTGTATGCCCAGCTATACACTTAATTCCAAACTTCCCGGTTTTTCTCCAAATCTCCTGATCTTTCAGGTTAGAAAGTTCCAAATCTCCCTATTTCTGAGCAAGACAGGTTGACAGGTTGACTGTACAGTATGGGTGTAGATGCAGTTCATACTGTACATTTGCTTGTGACACTGCTTGTGTGTCTTCCCCAAAAACGATAAACTCGTCCTTTATTTCTACTGATACCACCTAAGAAGATGTGCAACTGTGATTTTCAGTCATCATACCAGTAAATCATGTACTTTTGGAAAAGTTTATTACTAAAAACAGACTCACCATTTTAAAATCAGATCACATTCTCTTTCAATATGGTGTCTTCATCATTAATAATGTTATGATGTGCCTGAATTTACTGGATATTTCACCTCCCAAAAATGTCTAAAAAGTTGAGGCATCATAACAAATACTCTCTTGCTAGCATTTAACTTACAGGACCACTTACATTTGGGGGTTTGAACACTTTTGCATAAAATTTTAATCACATATGCCTGAAAAAAAGCACATATTTTGCCCAAAAACATTGGCAAATTATCTTTTGGGAGGGAGGACTGAGTCACACTCCCCTTCATATGCCTATGGGTGCCAGCACTGATAGAAAGTCCAAAAAGGTACATAAACTTACCAATGAAAAATAACTTTCTAGTTTAATAGTTAACAGTTGGAATCAGGTTGGTTCATACAAATTCTGTTTATACTACTTAGCCCAACAAGGGAGCTACCACACTGATCTAGCATAGTGTACACTGTATTACAGGTTGTCTTCTGCCTGCTTCTGTATAATTTTCAACTAGCTGAGGATTGTACCAAGACAAGCATTTTAACCACTTCAGCAGCATTCGTTCTTATGACCAACGCTGTGTTTGCCATACTGGGAATTCTTTGCCTCCTCTCCCATCTGAAGATGTACTTCCTACAAAGTTTTGCCTGCAGCAAAGCACTTCTTCATCCATGCTTGTCACTGTTTTGCTCATTCTTGCTGCTGTCAGAGAGACTTATCGCTCTAGCTAAGGAGGTTGACCATGCAGACCAGAATTGATTGCCGTCATCTTATAGCTACCTCCAACTTCCCATTCTGGCCAGCACCTCAAGCCCATTTTGCGTTAATTTAAGATATTTCAGCCATTAATTATGTACTCGTAAAGGCCATCAGGCCTCAAGTTTTGCCAAGGGGCTGAACTGCTGCAGCACCAGTTGCCTTTGGGAATGGCTTTATTTTTCAGGAGATGATCAGTAACATTCTAAGTGAAGATTACTCGTAGCCTCCTCATGCATATTGCTTCCAATGCCATCAGCTTTTCCTGTCTTGTGTGTGGGCCTTCTTCGTTTTCTGTGTTTTAGAGGGAAAAAGAAGATGGTTTAGAGAAAAGAAAAGCATGATTTGAAAGTATTAAATTTAGTCACCACCTTTTAAACCAATTAGATTTAAGATCTCTAGAGGACGGTGAAATAACAATGGAGTGAAGTTTTAGCATCTATTAAGATGCAAGATGGCTCGTTTTAAGTAACTGGACAGAGATTGCTAAGTAGATTACTTTCTTCCCTTGTGCAGTAAAATCTTATGTAATTGTCCATGCACTGATATAAATTTAAATCCTGATATGACCTGAATATATTGAATAGAAGATATGTGCTGATACTTTGCATTTTACATTGCAATTTTACTTATAGTATCATTGGACTTTCTATCCTTGAATTTGTAAATTTAAGTCATTTTCTTGTTGAAAAGAGGATTGGTATCTTTTCCAACTATTATTTGCTTGTCTTTGATTTTGTCAGTTTGATTGCATTTGCATATGAATTGTTCAAATTTATGCTTAAGGAAAGAAGGCAACCTTGATCATGCTTTGCTGATATTTTAGAATGAAGATCAACAAAATTCTTCAGATATATGATATATTTAAGGAAACTGAGCTGTATATGGGAAGTATATCAGATGTGAAAGAAATGAATAAGAGACTGAAATAATGTGGAGTGCAGAGAAGAGATGGTTAATGTTCACGCAAATTATACATACTGCTGTTTGTTTTTCTCTGTTTGGCTGTTTGATGGAGAATTGTAGTTTTCACACGTGTTTATTGACGGTTCCTTCTATCATGTAAAGGTTAAGCATAGAAAATTGTACAAATTTTCAAAATGGTGATTGGAATTCATGAAGTTGACAGTATTCTGCAATTCACAAAGAAGTCCATATTTGTGGTAAAGATGCATGAAAAATAAACCCAAAACATGACAGAATGCTTGTGAGTTGTATACAGCTGTTGAGTTTGTTTTGTGAGATGGATGTAGTGTTCAGGTATGCTGTTTAATTGTGAACTTTTGTCAATAATCTCTGTATGTGCTGAAACCTAAGGAAGTTATCTAATGTAGGCAACCTTGTTACAATAACTGCTTATGTACAGTCCCCAGTGTCAAAAGGACATCTCACTGACAAAAAGCTGTCAACTTTATCACATTAAAATATCAGAAAAGGCTCCACCACCCCCCTCTTCCCACCCCTCGTGATCTCATTTTTCATGGAAGATGAGTGGTGTTACCAGTACAGTGCATTCTGCTCTAATGAAACAAAGGTTCCTTACACTGTTTTGAATCTGGGGTGGTTAAATATTTGGACCTGGTCTTATGAAAGTCTGGAAGGTTTTGCCTTGGTATTACCAGGAGGTATGTTTACGAGGTCTTGCATAACTCCACCAACGCCACCACTTTACTGGATTCCCAGGTGTTTGCAAAAAGATAAATGCACAATTATTTCATTATTAATTTGTAAAGCCTGTGCTAGATTTCCATAGCAACATTATAAAACATATTTTGGAGGAATTTCACCCAACTATACATGAAAGCCAAATTAATTTCAGCCAATAACTTTAAGTAGAAGACTAGTATAAACAGTTTCTCACAAGCTTTTTAAAGTCCTTCCTTTGCATTATATGTGGAAGGGAGTGAGGAAGGAGGGTAGGAGAGGAATCAGTTTATGTTACTAAGGAAACTTACTTTTGTGAGGCATTGATGTTTCTTACACCCGCTTTCTTAACATTCTGCTTGGTCTTGTTCAATGTTGTTGTAAATAAATTTAAATTGTCACCAGCAACATACCTAACTAGAGAAGAAGCTGTCAAGGTTTCAAGTTGAAATATGAAACAGGTCTCAGAATTAACTTTTGGATATCCCCAAATTTGTTATCAAGTAACCTGGTAAATTCTTTTGCAAAATTGTAAATATAGCCACTCAAAGCAGACTCTCCCCCTGATGGGTCTAGGGAGTATAATCTAGATTAGAGTGTAGAAGAGTTACTCTATACAATATTACCAAAACTGCTCAAAAAGATTCACATGCATCTCTTTCTTATCTTTTGCTTGTTGCTTTGCCCCATTCAGCTAAATTATCAGAAATGCACAATGTAAAGCTGACAATACTTTAAAAAGATTTTAAACTGTCAACTTTTTTGCCTCCATAGTCTTGCAGCATGTCATCTCATCTCTGCATGGTTGCATTAGTTGGCCCTAACTGCTGAGCCCTACCTAAGAAGAGGCCCCTGTATCCAACAAGAATAGCCTGTCCCTAAGTCTTCAAATTTGTCAGATAGATGGGGAGCACTCAGAATTTCCATCTCTTTGGTTGCTTTGCTTGATTCTTATCAAACTTTGATGGGAAAAAGGTTGAAATTTATCGAATTCTATCGTGAACGCTTCATGATTTTCCCCTTCCCCTCTCTGTAGTAATTGCTCTTTGTTTACCCTGGGGAGATCTGATTACCATCTCTGATTGCATTATTTTGCATGAAAGCTTCTCTTAAGAATCAGAGATTTCTATCACATGGATTGGCCCAAACTTTCTGTAAAATTAAAAACTGTTCAAGGAATCTCTTTGGTCTCTTTTTAATCATTAGCTTCCTCCATCTTTTTTTTTAGTATGCATATTTGGACAATTTTTGCTGTCAGATATTTTTTGAAGTGGATTTTAAATGTTCTTCAAGATGGTTGTTTCATTATCAGGGAGCAGATTGAAGAGGCTTGGTTAATGCATATGCAGGAAATAAAATAAGGATACTTTGTGATATGAAGTTACAGTGCTCAGGGATAGCAGAGGCCAGGTGTTATGGAATGAAACATACAGTACTGTACAGTATACATCATGATTCATATGGAATGTTTGAGATCACAACTCACAAGTTTTTGAAATATTTTGAGAATGATTTCCTGCTTGAGTGAATAATATTACGGTCTTTAATAGCAATAATGTGGGGTAAGAAAATTATTGTGGGATATGTTACTCCAGGATAACTTAAACTTTGCTTTTCCATAGATTTGCTCTATTGATGATTGATTAGAGCAGTGGGCCTGTAGCCTGGAGAATTCATGTCATGTGGTAAAAGTTAAAATTATTGAAGTTTTAAACGTTACAGGGAGGTCCTCCATGATATTCATTTTTTTTTTTTTTTTTCAAATTATGCATGTGCAGTGCATACTTTTACCAAGGATTTCGTGAGATTTTGTTATGAATGAGATAATAGATTTTTGTAAAGTGATCATGAAAAGTCACAGAAAAGCAATGGAATTTAATTGCCCTTTAATAAGGTGAATAAATTCTTTTACAGGAAAAAGTGATAAGGCTACACTTTCTTTATTCACCCAGAACATTTATCAGGTTGGGGTTATTAACTGCATTCAGCTTAAGTAATTTACTCGATAGTAGTTGCAAGATCAGCCAAACCCTGATGGGAAAATCTCATTGATTATGTGTGCACAGTGTAGGTTATAACTTATTAGACCCGATTTACTCTGTAGCAGAGGTTTTTGGTCTGGACCACTCAGTCCATCTCTTGTTGGAAGTCACTGCACAGTTTAATTTTCTAAAGTTTGTATTTTTATGAGAAAGCTTCGCCTTCCTGAATAGAATTTTTTTGTCATGACTTGAAAAAGTTATGAGTGGGGTATGATCCTTATTTGAGAAGCTTTTTGTTGGAAGTGTGACTTGTTTCTACAGCAGGAAGTTGAAACTGGACAACGGAGAAACATTTCTGCACCTCTGAAAAAACTTTCATCGTAACCTTGTTAAAATTTTATGTTGGCGTTGTATGACGGCAGATATTATAAACCAGGTTTTGTTTCCTTGTCCACTAGGTCTGCTGTGGATGGTGGTAGTAATGAACCCAGGGTATAGTCAAGGAGAGAAAGAATCATGGAAAATTCATCTACACCAATGGAGCAGTAATGACCTTTGCCCTCTGGAGGATGCAGATGCTAGAAACACTATTAATCCGGGACCGGGTGCAATACAAAATCTCGCAGGTAATAGGTTGACAAAAATTCAAAAATTTTGTGAAAACCCTCTCAAAGAAGGGTAAAAGTAGATCACGATTGACCTTTTTCCAAATAGCAATTACAGTTATAGGATTGTAGGATATAGTTTTGATACACATCATTTTTGTCAATGGCATTTTACTGTGGCAAAAATTGATGCTCACTAAAATTCTATCCCAAATTCTGTGTAATTACTATTTGAAAAAGGGTCTATTGTAGCAATAAGAAAAATCTATGCTGGTTAAAATTGTGTCAAGCAAGATTTATTTCTTGAGTTAAAAAGAGTTTGGCTCAAAATTTAAAATGCATGTTATGATATAATCAACAAAGTGAAGACCTGATGGCGTTTCCCATGAGTGAAATGCTCTCAATATTTGTGGCGTCTTTATATTCATGATTTGCAGGAGATGCTGGGCAGCTGGCACCTCTACCAGGGCTAACTGGTACAGGTACACCATGATGAAGTTATAAGAAGTGAATACAATCAAGAAATGTGTTCCCTGAATATGAGTTTGTTGGTAAAATACAAAGAAATAAAAAGATTTGATGGTAACCCACAGAAAGAACATTTAAGTAACTACATTCAAATACTTCATTAACCAACTCACAATAATCATCAGCAGCCATGAAATATTAATGTTACAGAGACTTTAATCCCTTCTGACCTTACGAGACATGGCCTTAAAGGGTTTGCAGAAGGAATAAATTCAATGATTTAAAAAAATGCAGAACTGTTTTAGAAGGTGAATTTGCACCAATATTTCATAGCAGTTGGAAAATACTTATTTCAAAGAAATGTAATTTTTATCAGAGATGAGTGCATTATGGGATATGTGTGTATGTCATTGCAGCACATTGATTAGACTTAGCATTGTATTTCCAAATGATACACTGCTGAAGGGAATATTTAATGATTTTATTTGCTAAGCCCCTACTTATGGTAAGCTAGAATCACATGGAAAAATATTCAAGCATTCTGACAGCATCAAATTTCAAGAGAAACAGGACATCTTAGTATAAAGAAAAAAGAGCAATCTGGGGCAATGTGCTAAGGTTACATTACCTTCTGTTACTTTGATGAGAACTGGAGGTATTTCTTGACAAAAGCAACCGATCTTTAAAGGTTTTTGGACATGTGGCCAAACCAGTTGGTCTACTCATCACAGTTAGATTAAAATCACCTGACAAAAAATGGAATATTTATTACCATCATAAAAATATTCCTCTTTAGAGTTTGACCATTTCTGAGATTGCTCATTAACTACGCAAAAATATGTGGAGTGTTGCACAGTGTATTTCTTTTGTAAATCTTTTATGAACTATCTGTTAATTACGAACTTTAGTTTCTAGCTTGTTGTTTAATGTGGATATTTTCAAAGAACTAAATATTTACTTCCAAAATAAACCCCTCAGGGCATCCCAAAATTACAGCTATCCTTAGAGTGAAGGCTTAATAGACATAACACCATCTGATGGGTCCGTCTCTACTGGTCACAAATTTGCATAAGTAGCTCATGTTTATTCATGATGTTAGTGAGAAACAGTAGTTGCCCTGTAAAATAGTCAATATTAGACGGATTTTTATGGGAATTGCAGCTACTTTTAATATTTTTTACATTTTCTAAGCCAAATAAGCAGGTATCATATGTGCATGTCCACATATCTTTAAAATGAGACATCTTTCAGTTAGGAATGTAGCATTGTTACAGGGCTTGGAGGTCTTGGACTGGATTTTTTTTTCTCCTTCACATAAAATCTACGTCAAAAATTGGTACTGAAATGTGTCTAAGATTTCAAAATATGTGTTACAAAGATTTTTAAAAAGGAATCCAAATGGCCCAACTTCCATCTTCACATGACATTCCTGAACTGAAGTATAAAATGTTTAAGCTTATTCACTCAATTTAAAGTGGTAGATGGTGCAAAAATTGTAATGTCATTCTTGTACTCAAATGACTGCTTTTATTTTTCTTTGCTTTTGAAAGCCACCATACCTTGTGCCAAAATGTGATCACTGCTGTACTGTTATATTATTACTTGACTATGCAAGCCCTCTCTGCACAAAAAGACTATGCAAGAAAACAGAAATTTTTCAGTCATATAAACATTTTAATTTCAAAAGGAAACAAAAGCAGGTAATGTGAGTTACAGTACAAGAAGGACATCACAAATCAACTTTTTCAAATGAAGTGATTTCAACATTTTAAATCTCAACTTTGAAGGAAGCAATGAAAATGGGAGTTTGATGAATGAGACTCATTTTTCAACCTCAGACTGAAATATATGTTCTTGCAAATCAACATCACCCCTCTCTTACCTCTTATTTACATATACAATCTAGAGTACACTTTAAATAAAAGGAATCCAAAAGAGAATACTAAGTTCAAACCAAGATGTTGTAGAAATCAGAGGCAAATGATGCCTACAATTCTATCTAGCTGTGTACTTCCAAAATTTTACATCCTTGTCTCCCTTTGCAACTAGTGCCCTGAGTTATAATCTTTACAGCTTCTTTTGGTCAAACTCCAGCACTTTCCCTTTAAACCTGGTGTTCATAACTTTGGGGTGTACGGCCCCATCCTTGTTTATCCATCAACATCACGTCTGAACCTTTGCCAGACTAGATGGACTATGAATAGGAAAGATTACATCAGTTCTTAGAATGATGTTCCTGCTGGACTGTTTCCCTTCTGTCCCCTCCATAATGCAATTTCACTTTAAGCTTATAGAGATTGTAAGAAGGTTAAAAAAGTAGCTGAAAGGTATACTCTTTTTATCCCAAATTTAGTTTTGTATATCCAACAAAAATGAGTTAGCTTTTTAAGCTTGGAGAAATAGAGAGAAGGAAGATTACTTAAGTTTTAGAAGTTTTGAGCTCTGTTTTCTAATGTGCTGAAGATTCTTAGGTAATATCCATTGGTATATTTTTCTTTGTAACTTTCATCTCTCAGCTTGACAATGTAGAAATATGGAAGAGCTAGGATGAAAATATAGAAAGATCAAAGTTTTAGAATGAAAATGTGAAAAGATCAAAGAAAATATATAGATAGATCAAAGAAGATTTGGAATGAAAATATAGAAAGATCAAAGTTCTAGAATGAAAAGGTAGAAAGACAAAAGTTTTATTAGAATGAAAGTATAGAAAGATAGGTCTAGAATGAAAATGTAGAAAGAATAAAGTTTAAGAATGAAAATAAAGAAAAATCAAAGAAAATATAGATAGATCAAAGATTTAGAATGAAAATATAGAAAGATCAAAGTTTTAGGCTTAGTAAAATGTTGGTGACAGCATGATGAGGTTTTGAGTGTTTGTAATTTTTTATCAGTCAATATTTATATCTATGTGTTAAAAGTCCCTGGCCAAACCTCTTTAATGCTAGCAGAGCTGGGTAGCTTGCAACATATCAAGTAGAAGAGAGATACCATTCTGAACACTCACCATTCCAGCTTCACTGACATTGAAATCTCATTGATTTGCTGTAGGTAAAGCTTGTGTGGCCTAGCCATGCAGGCAACTATGAATATGGCCAGGGGTAATTATTCAGTAGAATACTAATCAGGCATATTTTGCCATGTTACAACAGTACTTACTTTTATAAATTTACTGCAGTTATTCCTCATTCTTGTTGTCATTTCGAAAGGATGCTTGTAACAATCAATTTACAGTCCCACGCAGCTATTTACTTAAGGTGTCCCCAATCTTATTGTTGATGTCTGCTATTTTACTGGCTAGATCCTCCCCATTTCTTTTTGATGCAAAACATGAAATGATCCTTTCATTCGGGGTGGAATTTGACCCCTTTCCTGATCGACTTTCTTGGCATAACAGTTGTTAAATTGCAACTAGATGTGCTCTATAAGGAGTATTTAATGTGGAATCCTAGTCCCAGCTTGTATGGCAGACCACCTTCAATTACCATCTGAATGTAGACCTTTCAACATTTTCAGATCATTTTTAACCTGAAGTGTGGAAATGCATGCATTCTAAATTTGACATAGTGCATATTCTTTTAGGAAAAATACCGCCCCCCTCCTAAAAAAAGCAAAATGATTTTATATTTTATTGAGAAGTGAGTTGTCACAAGCACGAAAAAGTCAATCATTCTGTTGTTGAGTACAATTTTCAAGTGGAACCTGTCTAAGTTACATACTTCAAAAACCTTAAAAAAGATACATCAATTATTACTAGGTTACTTAGTGCTTGCTTGTGTCTGGTACGAGGCAGCCCTAACTCCTACGTTTTGCTCTTTATTTCAAGGTGCAGAGAAACCAAGAACGATATTTGATCGTGCAGTAGAGGCCTGTTCTTTAGAATGGTCCAACCCTCACCTGCAAGCTATACTCAACAATGATTTCTATTATAGTTTACAAGAAACAGAACAGGGAAGGTTTGACAGTAAAGGGTACCCACTCTGGAATGGTGAGTTCTTAAACTTAAATTGGAAGTAATATTAGGAGTCTGATATCATGATGAATTTTATTAGTGCTTGTTTGTCTTGTAGACAGGGATGGTTCAATAGTTTTTGTATAGGTAAACTGTAAGGTAATACCTCTATGTCAGTAACTGATTTTGAATATATGAAAAAAAAAAAAAAAAAAAATGCCAAGCCCATAAGTGGTTAAGTCATCCATTCTTGTAGCATAATATCTCAATGATGGCTGTTACATTACCCATGGTTATTTTATGCCCCTTTGTTATTTTATGCATGTCAGGAATACTGTGTTTATTGAAGGATGCAGTGAAAAATTTACATTATTTTGCCATGCCATTTCCAGACCTGAAATACAAAGAAAATCGTTTTGGGGTTTTCTCATGACCATGAGCTTCTTTGAAATTTTGAAAGTGAAAATTATGTATTTTGTTTGACATAATGCCAATGCATGTCAAGATTTTGGGCATACCCTGGTATTAAAGGTCAGAACAAGGACCATCTAGACATGTGTTACATGAGGTCATGAATTTATACACAAATTAAAGTAATTTTGGGAATTCATGTCAGTCATGTGTGCACAAATCAAAGAAATTTTGTGAACTTATGTCAGTGTGCACAAGTCAAGGAAATTTTGTGAACTTATATCAACCATATGTGCACAAATAAAGGAAATTTTGTGAACTTACATCAGTGTGCACAAGTCAAGAAAATTTTGTGAACTTTCATCATTATGCTCAAGTCAAGGAAATTTTGTGAACTTACATCAGTTTGCACAAGTCAATGAAATTTTGTGAATTTATGTCAGAATATACAAGTCAAAGAAATTGTATGTGAACAAATTAAGGAAGAATCTCACTCACTAATTGCAATATTTACCTCAACACAGGGTTGATATCAGTTTGGCGATATAACCAAGCTCTTTGTACAAAACTTAAAGTTCCACTGGTCCATTCTGGAGCATACCAGGTGCTTAATCTGAGGAACTAAGGGGTAAAATTAGTAGGCACCTGCTTAATAAATATGAAATAAAAAGGAGGAAAAATTATGAAAGTTTGTTCCAAGAAGCAAAGGGCTTATCAGAGTTACTTACCCACTTGCCAGTCTCCTTGCTACTAAAATAATAATGTGTAATAGTGGCCTAGCATGCAGTATATGAGAGTATTTACTAATTTATTTTTCATTAGTGTACAAATTCCAGGAGGACCCCAGTTTTGCCCTCAAGTTGTCAACGGAATTGACTCATCATAAATTTAGGCTCTCAGTGCAGTATATCAGTAAACATTATGTTATGACCTTTATTGTTGTGTCATTTATCACAAAAAGGCACTATTTTCTAACAATCTTTCAATTAGTATTATTCAACTTGTATTAAATACTGGTTATTGGTGATATTTCTACAACAATTTAAGTCTAAAAAGTTCAAAGCATGATAATTGATAGGTTTATACTTCTGTTTTTTCTACATTTCTCACAAAGGATGTGTCTTTTTCTTACAGAGCATTTCCCAACAGCTTGTGCCAGGGTAGATGCCCTGAGATCCCATGGTTACACCAAAGAAGCCCTCCGACTGGCAGTTTCCATTATTAGGTACCTTAAGAAAGTACAACAAGACTACCTCAAACAAATAAAACAAGGTACCTTTGACACATTCTCTTTCTTGACAAATTCTCTTTTTTGCTTGGGTAAAGGTTCTTTGCTAGTATACTAATACATTCATATGTGGTCAGTGTGGGAATTTGGGTAATATTTTTTATTGAAATATTGGCATCAAGTCTGTTTGACAGGAGAGAGAATTGAGTACTGCTGTTAGCCAGATATACTATGGTATATTTTTATTTGCCAAGTATAACTGCAGTTAAGTAAAGTTTACACATGTAAATAGAAGGTAAATATTGGGGCTTGTGTACTCTGAAAACAGTGAGTTTTAAGGAATTTGTAGGATACTGTCATTGCACATGCAAACTTGTCATTAAACCATGTCAAAAGTGTCGAATTAAATGTGACAAGAAGTCTGATGGACAATTTTCCCATTTACAGTACTCATATAACTTACATATCAGTTTATTGTGTGGATAAGTTTGGTGTCATTGGAATTCATAGAAGGGATATTTGTTTTCTACAGAAGGTTCAGAGTTAACCCAAACTGATCGAGGAATCTCTCAAAACAAGCATTCACCGGAAAAATGCCAACAGATTTGTTGTGTTATTAAAGCAAAAAGAGACCATCCAGAAAATCATTCACAGGAAAAAATGCTAACAGTTTTGTTCTATTATCAAAGACACAATACAAAAACAAAAAAAAGAACATACCACATCAGATTTTTCCCAGCATTGTTGGATTTAGAGAAAAGAATTGACTTGAATTTTTTTTCAAATTTATTTTTTAGGGAACAGTGTATGAACTTTTTTTGACTGCAAAAAGTCTTTTTAATTCGTGGGAGGTCTAGCTACTGTGATAATATGTGGTTAAATAAGTTGAACTTATGGCTCCATTCAGTTTGGTCTGTATTACGTACTGATTATCTGTTGATTAGCTTTATGTGAATAGACCTTGAACTGCAGGAGCACTCACTTTGTGCCCCTATACTGTAGGTTGTCGTGATGAACTCTTGAAATTGAGAGGAACTTAGATATTCTACAAAGTCACTAATTTAACCTATGCATGTGTACAGTTGTGGGCCCTTTTTTAGAAGTCAATGTGCACTAAATGTTTTGCCATTTGTTGGTTATTTGAAGTGCATGCTGCAGCATGAGTGTTGCCTTTGGTGATGCACATGGTAGCAGCAGTGGGATTAATCAACAGATGCCTGATTTAGGGAGTAGGCACTGTTGCTTGTGGGTCATGTTTTGTGAAAGGAAGTTTTCCCTGTATTGCTGTAATTTTAGGAATTAATTTCTCTTACTGAGTTAGTTAGATGAAGTTTAACGGCCCAGTTTCCAACCAATTGGTTCAAGTCGAGCTGGCCACGGCCTTTTTTCCAG